>DWON01010492.1:0-10738 GCA_018251015.1 Phocides pigmalion okeechobee
AATAGAACTTCTGTTCTATTTGAGATTGGACGTGGTTGTCCATGGGCTGCAGTGAACTCTTAACATCAGGTGGCCTGCATGGCCGTTTCTTACTCTTTCACAATAAAAAAATATATATATAAGACAAAGCGTGATCAAGGTATTGCAAACTGGTAGAATTACACTTTAACCGTAGTCCTATCGCCGCTCTCATAATCCGCCGTGAAGCAACTCGTCTTTCGATTTCGGTTGAAGAGGTGCGGTTGCACTTACACTTACAAGTGAAGCAAACATCTGAGTCTTAAAGAGTAGCAACCACCTACAACCTGAGATAGGATTTCAGTCATGATTAAGGTTGTATGTGGATGTCTATGGGCTGCAGCGATTTATCATTAGGTAGCTTTTATATTCTTTTTACTACTGTTCCCACATAAAAAGAACGGTTAATCGCGATGGGCAAAAGTAGGATAGAGATGACAGCGTAACTGCGCAAGGTCAGCTAATCTGCATAGTAGACGCGAGCGTCGGATCAACCTGTTGCGATATCGCACTGACACACATACGCCGCTTCCTGAATCGTATGCCATTCATTTCCGCGACATTAATAAGATAACTTCATAAGTTTTTATATTTACTATGTCCCGGGTCATCACTATTAAAGAATTTTTACTTTAGATTTTTTTATGTGAGAAGAGTAGCAAACGAGCATGCATACCCTGATGGCAGGTAACAGCCCATAGACATCCATGTACAATCACAAACACGACCAAAATCGTATCTGAGCTCGAGCGTTGCTACTCCTGCAACCGCACCTCTCCAACCGAAACACAAGTAATGCTTTACGGCGGATTATGAGGGCGGCGGTGGTACCTACCCGGTCGAACTAGTTCTCCCACCTTTTCTTTTATTGTCCATATTTCGTTGTCCCGGCGAAACTGCGGTGGCGGGGGAAACTGTTGACAGGTGCTAATGGTAGATTAATCGATCTACCCTATGTCTAGTTCGTCTTCCTTTTTTGTGTACATATCACGAAATTCTTCATGAGATTTATAATAGTAGTTTGTTTGCAGTTGATACTAGTGACTGGTGGAAACTTGTTCCAGCTTTGAACGCGTGCATTTTCGTCACCATCTTGGAAAATTTCGGCTTTTCCCTATTATAATATGTACGTATTGTACATATAAATAAACCTTTCTTTTGAAGCACTCTTTCTGATGATGAAATCCGCATTAAAATCCGTTGCCTAATTTAAGAGATCTAAGTGTACAAAGTGTGATCTAAGGGTGGGCAGCGATTTTATTTTATGTAGAGAGTAATAGTGGGTAATGTGGTGTTATAAGTATCTTGGGACTACACGATAATTCTCTTTACATCATAATGTGTCAGGTTCAAAGTTTAATCATATTTTGTAAGATAAACACAATTTTTTGGTGGTAGGTAAGGTTCATAATGTAGAGACTACTACATTTTTATTATATTTTCGTACAAGAACACTGAAAGCGATAAGAAAACGTTTCGACAATAAAATGGAATGCCTCCGTGGAACCAGTTTTGATCGCATCACATTTGTCATAAATGAGAATTTGTACGTCTGTTTTTCAGTATTTTCTTCAGTGTTTAATAAATTAGGAAAAATATTCTATCTATTTTTTATGCCTAATGTCAATTATCTATACCAAGTTCTATCTAAAATCAACTGATTTAATAGTAATTAAAATGGAAACGCATTTTTATGCAAACGAGTTCCACCATGACATCACTTGATATTAAGTAGATGCTGCTGTCCATAGAAATCTACATGTAATCTGTAAGGACTGCAATTCTATCTGATATTGTACTTACTCGTACATGTATTGCTATTCCTGGAGTCTAAGAAGGTCGTCTCCAATTCTAAGCCAGCAACTGTACTTCATGAACCAAAATTTGTGTAACGACGGTGCGCAAGAGTGGTACCTTTCCATTTCAACTAAAGGTCTGTCAACTTCAACGTTACACCATTTCTATCTATAGCAGAATTTGTTATGGAACAATGTGACAGGCTATGAGAAACTTAACGTAAACAAAATTTCACTTCCCATCAAATAACAATCGTTACTCCTGGCTCCATTTGTAAAAGATTACTACATACATACAAATGCACCCGTCTTCTCACGCCGGACCGCTGATGATAATGACTCGTGCTTTCTACTTCGACAAAAACACGCTCGTTAACAAAACAATTATCTTGTCTGTGTGTGTGTCAATTATCATGGCTTAGTGTTTCTGTTTGCCTCGGTTTAGTATCATTCACAGTGTAGTATTTAACTACAGTAGCGTTATTCTGTAAAATCGATTTATTATCTCGAAAGCGAAATCTGCTATCAAAAATCGTTAATAGTGAGCACCTTGTACATATGTATAGTAAAATATATAAATTCCGCGATGATGTTAGTTTAAAATCAAATTTGAAATTTCAATTAAGTTGATAGTGCTTAAGCCGTACTTTCGTATGTGCAAGTGAAATGACCTGTTGTGTCTATAGACTTAATTTAACGCTAAAAGTATTTCGTAAGGATTGCCTACGATCGTAGTTGCAAATTGTAAACAGGAACATTCGCTTTCGATGCGAGCTTTACAATTCCACTGAAATTCGAATTCGAGTTGTTATCTTACAGAATAACCTACAGATCTGAAGTCATATGTGAGCCGTGATAATGTTAGATTTACTTTCTCGTGTCGTGAAATTGGTGAGACAATCGAGTCTGAAGTTTATAGCAGAAAAAGTGAGTGAGTGCTATTAACACAGTTGTCATTGTATTGTTCGTAGTTACAATGAAAGGGAAATTTCAGATTAGGTACAGGTGATTGATAGATAGGTTTAGTACTATACGTGGGCCGTAAAGGTACATACGCTTTCTTTATGACGTGTCGTGAATTAATGCTTGTATTTTCATAGGAGAGGTACAGACGCTGGATCGCGACAATTAGAAGGGATTGTCTTAGTCATCATGAATAACAATATATTGATTATCAACTTTAATGTAACTTATGTAAGGTGCTACCACTTTAGGATGAGCTAATGGCAGGAAACTCGTACTTTGCACTAAAGTTTCTACAACAATTCTGTTTTTATTTCGGAATCATAAACCACCGAAAAGAAATCTTTTGTTTGGGTTGTAGAGACATGTTTGCCAGTTATACTTTACAATAATGACGACCATTTTAGTGTTCAGAAGTAACGCATCTAAATACGACCTTAGATTTTAGTTGAAGTTGAATGTGGATGTTCATGGGCTGCAGAAACACTTAACATCAGGTGGTCTGCATGCATCATCCATCCCTCCATCAGGCTTTACTCGTCCACTCCTGGACGTAGTTCTTCCCCAGATACCGCTACTCAGACAATTTCTGTGCCTCATATTAGCACCTAAAAAATATATCCCCTCGTAGTTCTGCAACCCACTTTTCATTGATCACGTGCTTGACAATCCACAGAACTCCAGCGGCAGCGAGCCGCGGTCGCGCAGTGCGACCCCCGATTCGCTGGACTCGGTGCCGAGCGGCGGCTCCGGTAGCCCGCCCACTGAATGGGCAGACAACGCCACGCCACCCGACTTTGTGTAAGTACACGATTAACACTTTTCCTGCCGCGTACAACACTACTATGTATTACTTGGCGCAACGCACTTGCGTTTTGCACACACCTGCGTTATACGTACAAATCTATATGGATTACGGGCGAGCAAAATTGCCGTGTTTACGTCGGTGCTACAAGACTGAAGGCGGACATTATGTCTGTGGATGCGTGGATGCTACAGTGATGCTAAAATACAATATTTGTGTGAATTCTAGGCGCATCTTGGGTCTAGACATATATGCTCCAGTTTATTGCCGCCACCCGCAACGCTGACCCGATTTAATGTGTAAGTTCCATAGTCAAAGTGTTAAAGAAATTTCCTTGTTCCAGCGACAGCTTCCCCCCAGTGGGTGCGCACGCGCCGCTCGCGCGCACGCCGTCCGCGCCGGGCGTCCGCGCGCGCCTCTCGCCCCCCGCGCCGCGCTCGCCGCCCTCACCCCACTCGCCCCACTCACCGCCGCGCCCCGTCCACGAACTGTTCAAGCCTAACGACTTGCACTGGGCTGACATAGCTTCAAACACTGGTGAGGAAATAACAAAATAGCAGAATTTTAAAGGTGGGAGGACTAAAGTTCGACCGGGGAAGTACCACCGCCGACCTGATAATCCTCCGTAAAGCATTACTTGTGTTTCGATTGGAGAGGTGCAGTTACCGGCTACACTTTGAAGTGAGGCGACGATCTTAGTCCTCTGAAGTAGCAACGTACGTTCGAGCTCAGATAGGATTTCGGTCGTGTTTGTGGTTGTACGTGGATGTCTATGGGCTGCGACCACTTAACATCAGGTGATTTGCATGCTCGTTTGCTACTCTTTTCACTTAATTTTATACATTCCTGTGGTTTTATCAAAGTTTAAGCGAAGATATAATTAAATTACGCCGAATTATACGCATCTGCCAAGACTTATTACTTACTAAGGTAATTAGAATAGGGTAGTTACTACGTCAATGAAAAGGATTTTTGTAATAATGGATTGAATTCTGTCATTTTCTTATTATTTGTTATATATTTTATTAATCAAGATATAATGTGTTAATACTGTAATTTTATGAAATGTTTTTTCAGTTCTTGTTTTTTCTATTCGTGGTTTGAATATCATGACATCAGACATTGAATTTTGGCAAAGGGAGATGTGCCTGGGGAGCTATCGTGCTCCAATAGTGTAATTTCGGAGTTTTGTATATATGCCAGGTATTTAGAAAACTTCGATAGCGTGATTCAGGATCATGTGGCGCCATCTCTTGTCGAGTTGGGGAAAGTCGCCACAAAAGAGTCAATAGTATCAGTCGTTACTTTGCGGAAGCTCATGATATTAAGTTTTGTTAAAACTATTTTGCAACAATCCGCTACCACTATGAATAATGGTATATCTATTAATGCATGTTCTATGACTGCTTATATATTATGCTAGCGACGCGGCCCAGCTTCGCTCTTGTAATAGAGTTTATATATTTATTTTTTATTATGAAAGAGTAAGAAACAGGCATGTAGGCCACCTGATGTTAAGTGGTCACAGCAGCCCATGGACAAACACGTCCAATCTCAAATGGAACAGAAGTTCTATTTAAGGATGGACGCGGATGCGTTCCTATTCTTGAGGACTAAGATGGTCGCTTCCAATAATGTGTATCCGGCAACCACAGCTCCCCAACCGAAACACAATACAAGAAGAATATGTTGCTTTACGGTGGGTTATGAGGGTGGCGGTGGGGCCGCCCCGGGCGAGCTCTAACAGCTCTACCACCTTTCAACTTACATTATTTACATTATTTTTCTTTCATACATGCATCCAGTCATTACCTAGTTGCAAAAACTAACAATCAGAAACATCTATTTCGAATGACGACTTAATTACTATATTTAATTTAACTATTTAATTTCTCGCCCAATTTACGAAACAAAACGTAAGTTATTATGCACCAAAACCTTCTTCAGGAACCACTCACTCTATCTATTGTTGAAAACTGTGAGAAAGTCCGTGCAGTACTTCTGAGTTTATCGCGAACAGATAGACAGACGCGACGGGCGATTTTGTTTTACAATATTTAGAGATTTCTGCTTAACCCGAAGACTGACTGGTATAAAAAGCTTTTAGATTAAGCCTTTTAAACTACTATTTCTGGTTTGACAAAGCTTTATATATAAATGTATAGAAAGGGGTATTGTGCTTGTTTTATTATTTGGTACATATTTACATAGGTAACTTAATAATAATAATTTTCAACTATAAGATAAAACTTAAAAAACATGTTTTTAATACTAAGTAAAAAAATTGAATTAAATTAAGAATTATGTGTACATAGATTATTTTAAATATAAAAAACTTCATCCAAATTGCTGACCCTTGGATGAGTTCCCAAAACGCTGGCTACATTACCTCTTACATTACATCACCTATTACATGTATAGAAATAAATAAATATATAAATAAATAAACTTATAAGTTAATAAATACATAAATAAATAACATCGTGTTTATTGGTACTTAAAGGTGTTAATAACGTTCATTGATCAAAAACTAACTTATTACGAGAAACTGTTTGAGGTAACGAATTTAGTGGGTCCCTAATTAGCGTTCAACTCGAGCCTGGGTTTTATGTGAAAATAACTATTCTGCTGGCTCAGTTAAATTTAACTGGTGTTCAAAGTCACTTAGAATGTTACGGTATAGTAATAGTTTAGTGGTAAAAATTACGGCTTCTAATGACATTTTTATGTAAAAAGAGTAACAAAAGACCATGCAAACCACCTGATGTTAAGTAGTCGCACCCCGTAGACGTACTTGTACAACCACGACTGAAATCTTATCTGAGCTGTAAAGTAGATGCGTTGTTACTCCTGAGGACGAAGATGGTCATTTCGCTTCAAAGTGTAGACGGCAACCGCACCTCTTCAACCGAAACACAAGTAATGCTTTACAGCGGATTATGAGGGCAGCAGTGGTACCTCCCTAGTCGAATGGTAATATACAAGCTTGAGAGATCGTCATGGCACGCAACGACAGCCTATCATCATTTAATTTATATAGACACTTTAAATGGTGATTAACATTTACGACCGCAATAATAACGGGAAATGTAATGCGAATTAATGCCTTTAGGTAATGTTTCCTAAATTCTTCTCAGATATAATTAAATGAACGAGCCTGCTAATGAATACTGTGTAATAAAGAATAATTTGTTCTACCAAATATAATGATGTTCTGTCTTACTTATAAATTGAGTAATATCTACGATAAATAATATTTATATCCTGTCATTAATTTAATGATAAAGTAATTATGATAAATAAAATAGCAGTTCGTTGGTCGCGTGCTATGTTTTTTTTTAATTATTTTTATTGCGAAAGAGTAAGATATGGACATGCAGGCCACCTGATGTTAAGTGGTCACTGCAGCCCATGGACAACCACGTCCAATCTCAAGTAGGGCAGAAGTTGTATTTAAGGATGGACGCGGATGCGTTCGTACTCTTGAGAATTAAGACGGTCGCCTCCAATAATGTGTATCCGGCAACCACACCTCCCCAACCGAAACACAATACATGAAGAACATGTTGCTTTACGGCAGTTATGAGGGTGGCGATGGTGCCACTCCGGGCGGCATGCAACTAGATCGAAATATCGGCGATTAAAAAGCGTAATTGGAAGTACGCGTTATATAATTAAAAGTATAAATTCCGCTACAATATTAGTTAAAATCGATACAAGTTGATTCGAATCTACGACGGAAAAATATAGGCTTTGCTACCCGGGCGAAGATTGCGCGGGTCGCTAGTCAACAGATATGTACTAAGTAAACTGCTCCTTGATTTTTATGTGAGAAGAGTAGCAAACGAGCATGCAAACCACCTGATGTTAATTAGTCGCAGCCCATAGACAACCACGTACAACCACAAATACGACTGAAATCCTATCTGAGTTCGAATGTAGATACGTTGCTACTCTTGTGGACTAAGATGGTTGCCTCGCTTCGAAGTAGCCGGCAACCGCACCTCCAACTGAAACACGAGTAATGCTTTTCGGCGGATTATGAGGGCATCGGTGGGACCTTCCCGGTTAATTCTCCCACCTGCTAAAGTAAACACAGTTGAAATCGTAAGCTGTCGCAGGACGCCACTACTTGGAACTTTGTACTTAACCTCAAGCAAGTAAGCTTCTTAGAGACTAGTTGCTGCCTGCCATTTCGTTCACATGACTATAAATTTTCTTTTTTTTTATATTTTGTAACAGCAAAAAGTTCTCGTGTTTACACTCGTAACATTTAAATAAACAAACAGCATTTATAGACCAACGAGCGACCCGGCCCAGCTTCGCTCGGGTAATAGAGTTTATATTTACTTACATTATTTTTCTTTCATATATGCAATGCATACAGTCATTACGTAGTTGCAAAAACTAACTATTACAAAAATCTATTTCGAACGATAACTCAATTACTATATCCATTAACATTAACAATTTACAAACAAAAAATAACTTATTATGCACCAAAATCTTCCTCAGGAATAACTCTTGTTGTTGAAAACTGTGAGTAAATCCGCCCAGTACTTTATGAGTTTATCGCGAACAGACAGACAGACGTGACGGGGGACTTTGTTTGATAATATTTAGAGATAGAAATGAAATTAACACAAAATTTTAAGTGAAGCTTACTGCGATTTATTATTGAAAACCGCATTGAAATCAGTTTAACAGTTATTGAGATTAGAGCACACAAACGCACAGATAAACAGACAAAATGTTGACAACTATAGTTTTGGGGTCTATTGCAGTAAAAAAGCCTCCTAGTAAAGCAAGATGCAAGATGTGGAACGAGCTTCCCTCCGAGGTATACCGTGAACGCTAGGACATGGGGATCTGATTAAGAGGGTTATCTTTCAAAATCGTTTTACCGACCGTAAAAAGTTATGTACCGCCACCCACAATTTTGTTACAAAAGTCCGAGCGCTTGTAGGTAGTGATCATTCTCGCTTAAGCCGTCGCATAATTCGGATCTCTCTACGACAACGTTACGCTGTCCGAGCAATATACGAAGATAATCAAGTTTTCTTAGGAATATCTGAATATGAGTCGTCAAGTCTACATTTGTGACGTCAAATATTTTTACTTCACACCTTCACTTCGACATATATATATATATATATATATATATATCAAAGATAGGTTAGCGATAATAAAAAAAACATAAAAATAAATAATTTTGAATTCTATGGCGTTAATAAACATCCCTAATAATAGTTTTTCTTATATCTTCCATGAACGGACAGCGATCAGTTTCAATTTTATTTTGTATTAGGTATAGGTTCGAAATTAGTCTGAACACTTTCGTGATTGGGATTTCAAGACTAAATAATGCATTTTAGCTATTTTTTGAAATGTTATGTTTGCACAACCGTTAATATTAGTGACAATTAATTCATTGATAAAGATATTTACCATATATGTTTACTTGAAGTAAATCTATAACATGATTCACAAATTATACAAATTATCATTTTCTATTCTACCCTCTTAGGGGCAGACATCAGTTTTAAATCAATTTTATTATTGCCGGTGACAAGAGGGCTGGCTCATATTTCGCGCAGAGAGTTGCGATTGCTGCCCAGCGCGGGAATGCTCTTGGAACCATGCCGCATGGGTACGGACTCCTGTTAGATTGTTTAGGTTAGGTTTTTATTTTAATTAGTTTTAAGATTTTCATCATTATATATTTGAGAATAAATATTTTAAAATTTATTTTATTATAGTTGTACTATTATTAATTGTTTTTATCGTATATGTTTTTAAGTAAATCTGTAACATGAATCATACTATAGCTAAGCCGGGGTGCAACCCCGAGTAAAGGCCCAGGCAAAGAGGATCTACCTCGAAGCCCGTATTCCCCCGCCCAAACAGGCTGGGACGTCCCCGATGATGATGAACATGAATTAAAAATAAATTGACAGAGAATACGCCACGAGTAGTAAGAACTTCTTACTTAGACGTGCAAAAAGAGTTCTGTAAGAAATGTACTTTGAATAATTTTGATTCCGATTTAGAGTTTTGAAGTTGTGGCGAGTAAGGTCGACCGCAAACGATCCAATTTGACGGAGAATAGGGCAACAGTACTGAGAACTTGTTACTTACCGCAAGCACAAGTTTGCTCATTGGAGATAAGTTAGACTTAGTGTAAGTATACCTGCAGAACTTGGTCGATAGAGAGTTAGTTATGTAGTTATTAGCGTTCACTGATAATATGTTAGGACTACCAGATATAAATAACCAATTGTTTGGCTCGAGCTGAGAAAAAATGATCGGTTAAATCTGTGACTAATTGTTTGAAAATAAGATTGACTTTCTGATCCATCAGATCAAAGGTTTCAAAGTTAAGCGGAATTCTCGCTAATACATACAAACATACTAACCAGTGCTGAAATATATAAAGATTAATAATCAATATTTATATAAAAGAAAAAAAAAACGTTCTGTTCCCTCTTTACCGGTTTTCGTTTGATTAATATCTCAATTTCGAGATAATATTTCTCGTCTCGACTTTTAGTGGGTTTTTCGACTTTTCTCGCGTCGAGAAATCTCGAGCGAGATCCCTATTTGCTACCTTTTTCATGGCACCACTAGTGGAAAACTTTTCTAATAAAAACAATAGCAAAGATTGCAGGCAATCCCAATCTATGGGCCACGGTTCACGTAATAACAGTAAATCGTAATTTTATCGCGCGCCGCCCTCTGTACACGTTTCATGAAAAATATATTGCAATAAAGGGCTTGGCCCATACGGAGCAAAATTGAAAGGATACTCTGAATAATGATTAATTTAATGGAACCCATGGTAGATAACGTCTAATAAGATTTTATTCAATAAGGTACCATTTAACAATTTCCCTGCGGCTACAACAGTTCTGTGTAATTTTGGGCGCGACGCTCTTGCGGCTCCTACACACCTGTGTTTTATCGACACATTTGTATGGATTAACGGGCGAACAAAAGTGCTGTTTTTACGTCGGCGTTACAAGACTGGGGGCGGACATTACGTCTGTTTATTTGTAGATGATACACTGATGCTAGAAAATACAATATTTCAGTAATTTGTCAGTGTATCTTCAGTCTAATTAAATAAGCTCCAGTTTAGGGCCGCCTCCCGCAATAC
>DWON01010493.1:0-10738 GCA_018251015.1 Phocides pigmalion okeechobee
GGTGGCGGTGGTGCCGCCCTGCGCGAGCTCTAACGGCTCTACTTTTAAACATAAAAAAGAACCTTCGTAATTGTTACTACACGTTTGAAATTTGTATATACGAAAGGTTAGTTTAAGATTAGGTTAAGTTTAGGTTAGTAGAGCTTTTCGGGTACAAATGGAATATATTGGTGTTACGCTACCACTTGCCGTTAATCAGCAATTACCCTTTGTTTACACGTCGGACCCGCAATTAGGACTAAACGAAAGGATATTACGAACTACGTTAAAGAAAGGAATTTAGCGCAAAGGAAATTGAATCTTCAATTGCTATTTTGCAGAAGTAAAGTCGAACTCAAATTCAGGTGATAATGCCGAAAGTTCGTAATGCAATGTGTAATTCTGCGGTGCACTACTTTAAAGTATTTGCCGAGGCATATTGCTTACTTCTTCAGTCTTCCAATGTATTCCTTGAATGTAACAATACATGAGTTATTTTACAGGTTATCAGGTGGTAGGTCGGTAGGTAGGTAGGTCACCTGTACGGTTCGACCTGAGAGATACAATCTTCGCTCTTGCACCTTTTTCTAGCAAAAACAATTTTTGCGTATCGGCGGAAAGGTGTACATACGTTATATAGATCATAGATACTATAAGTGCCATAGGTTATGGAGAGATGACCATCATTGATCTTTAGCTTCGAAACGCCTTTAGGTAGAACCCTTGTTTTATATGAAGATGTTTGTAAGGTGCCATATTTATTACTGGGACTGTAGTGCCCTCATATATGATAGAGACAGAAAAAAAATGAGTACTTTGTTCTTCCTTGTTCCATATAAGCAGAGAAAAATGGAATGTTCAGTACCTATTTTGAAGTATTTTCTGCTGAAACAGTACTCGAAATTAGGTTTAAACTAAGAAACAGTATCCGCTTTTCTCGCGTTTTCGTTTAACCGGCTGTCCGGCACGTCCGTTATATGTACATGTCCGGTTTATTATTTGTGCTACCGTTCATGTTGGTTTGATATTTAGAAACCTAGATTATACTTTTACTAGAAGTTTAGTATATTCGGTACTTTTATATAGAACAATTGAATATTATTTTATAAGTACATATGGATCGCCTTTACTATTTAATTTACTAGAAGGTAAATACAAATTTACAAGCTATTTATATAAATAGTTTTACGGGAAGAGCTGTTGCGCTTTTTATTAAATTTTGAACTTAATTATTAAAAAAGTTATGCACATTATTCTGTCCGTACGTTGGTAGTAAAAAATAAAAGAAGACTGTGGTTTACAATGTCCTACATTAAGATTCTCAGAATCGTGGGATAACACCCTACCAAGACAAGTACAAACACACCAAGAGCCAGAACACAAATCATTATAATAATAGGAATAAATAAAATAATAAGAAAAATACAAATTTGTCATTTGGAAGTCATTCGGACCGGGAATTGAACCCGGAATCCTTTGCATGTTGGACCGGTATAGTGACTACAGTGCCGCAAGGGTTATCATGGGGGGCAAAATTAACTTAGCAAAATTTTTCATCAATTATATTTTGCTTAGTGATATTTGTGTTATATATTTCGTTTTTAATTTTTTGTATATAATGCAAAGAAAAGAAAACTCTTTTATGCTTATTTCATTTTTAAATGAAATTTTTGTAGCAAAATACGTGAATAAATAGGAAATTCAGGTGAATTTTGAAAGCGTACTAAGCGGGGTACGCGTAAAAAGACCACAATGACACCTGCATCAAAAGCCGCCACCCTGGTACAACGAAAGCAAAAGAAATTTTAAAACGGATTACGTTTAACCGCATTTCTACTCACATTAATAAAGAAATAAACAGCTCTTTAAATATATATTCTTTTATTTTAAAACGAACAATATATTAAATAAATGTTTGTCTATAATTATTATAAAACAGACTCTCCTGCTTTTTCGTAAATTGTGCGAGAAATGAAATAATTATATTCAATATGGTAATTCAGTCGTCGTTCGAAATAGATGTTTGTAATTGTGAGTTTTTGCAACCAGGTAATGACTGGATGCATGTATGAAAGAAAAATAATATGAGTAAATATAAACTCTGTTGAAGCTGGGCCGGGTCGCCAGTTAAAATATAGTGTTAATGCGATGGTAAAAAAACTGACAATAAAGGCTGTCTGTTTTTTTTTTAGAAGGGCGTAGATGGATATTTTTATTATATGACAAGAGTAACAAGAGTGCACTGGCCATCTGATCTTGAAGAGTTAGTACGATCCATGGTACATAGATACGTTGTCAGTTCTGAGGACTACGATTGTCACCTAATTGAAAGTCTACAATACATCTAAAATAACAAAGAACTAGATTTCTACAGATTTACAAGAGATAGCAAAAAACTCTAGAGCTATCGTGATGTTTGGATGTAATGATCTTACCATCTGCAGATAATTAAATAGTTTAGTCGTTAAAATGGTTTGTTGTAATGTAATGTGGCCCCGTCACTACTATAGCAAAATTTACAGAGCACTAAGAATTTTCAAATGACTGACAAATGATAGTAATACCCTTGTTTACTGCCATATGTATGTCGAGGAAACAATCAAAATTAATCCATAAACAATAAATGTAACCCAACCGAGGTACAAAATACTATTGTGCATGAACTGTTTGTAACATAACGTACTCAGTTTTCAATTTGCAACGTTATCTCCGGCGCGTCGGAAAGCCCACAGGAGATATAACATGCACGCTGCGGGTTGCCATTGTTGGTCGCATTTACCCTAGAATATGCCGATATCTTAAGGCGTGGATACATCTGGTTCGAAATTCAAAATGTTCTTTTTGAAAGAAACCAGGTTACGTCGACACTGTAAATAGTTTTGTTTTTGCTGTTTATTTGTTTTTTACCATTATTCTTTATGCCGTTAAGTTTGTATTACTGTTGTTTTTAACAACGCACATTCAATTGTATTTAACTTGGGCCTCGTTAAATGCATTGAGTATAAGGTAACATTATCAATTGTCAAATGAGCTTCAAATAAAATATCATAAGTATAAGTAAAAATATAATGGGCTACTGAAAGAAAGTTCTTATAGGGTCCTAAAAAGTTGATTATAGATGCGTTGAAATGAAGATTGTTTCAGTGAGAAAGCAACCATATCTAATTTCCTTTACAGAAGAATAATTTCCAATTCGAAATGGGTGTAGTGGTGGTACCTCCCCGCTTCTATAATATATGTTCTGCATGAATTTCTAAATAACTATTTTCTTTCATTTCTATGTAAAACGAATCAATGTTACCAGGCTAACATAGGCATGTAAGACTGTAAAGTACTAAGTAGTAGTAAGTGTAATGTCATATGCAATATCCGGGTCGAGACGATTCACCTTCCGACATCGCTTGCTATATTGAATGGCGTGAAATAGTATAAAAATCCAATACGAGTATAAGTTGACATAGTTTTTTTAAACTCAAACTTTGTTTCCAAATTGATCGAGCGTCGATAACACACGTGGGGTTCACAAAGTTTTTATAAGTAAGAACGATTGCTTTACTTTTAAAATAAGAATATATTTATTTGTTTCTGCAATCATCATGTCGTGTATATTAATCCTGTACCTATCCTTTTACACATTTACTATTTGTTTAAACTTCTTTACATAGTCCTTACAAAACAAAGTTCTTACCGCCTGTACGTTTAGATTTTTCAAACTATGCAATAGATTTTCATGCGATTTTCATAAATAGACAAAATGAGTAATGAGAGAATATTTTTTATTCTGTTCTTTACTTTTTGAACATTTGATTTAAGGGCTATTTAACGTATTTTTTATGTGAGAAGAGTATAGACATCCACATGCAAACACACACACGACTGAAATCTTATCTTAGCTCTAACGTAGATACGGTGCTACTCCTGAGAACTAAGATGGTTGCCTCGCTTCAAAGTGTAGCCGGCAACTGCGCCTCTCGAACCGAAACACAAGTTATACTTTACGGTGGATTATGAGGGAGGTCGTAGCGCCTCCCCGGTCAAACTATAGTTGTCTCACCTTTAATATTAACCCTAACATTAACAAGACGAAACAAATCCGTGCGATTTTGAGCACCGAAATATTCCTCGTATAATCTTTAGTATACGACTTGTAATGCTATAGGTGTGCCACAGAAGGTAACATTATCAGTTATGTGTGGAGCTTGCCTAAGGTTTATACAAAGTCTCAAAGCAAGTCGTGTCTGAAAGCGACGAGCTACCAAACTTATGTTGGATTGCAGTGTCAGTACGTTTGCGTTGTTCTTACCCTGTTTTAGATGCTTTAGACTTTACTTATCCTATTCAGGCCATAATCTGTGTGCGACAGTACTGTAAACTTGACAGAAGTGCTTTTATAGAGTGCTACACACTGAAGGCTACTGAAATTTGTGAGCACTTTTCGTATTATTTCATAAATAAATCCTTCTTCGCACTCATATATGACAATTTTCAAGTTAAAGTTAAAGATGAATTTTCTTGGCTTCTGCAACAAACTTCTAATAGATATTATTGATCTATAAGAGAAAAGTTTAAATCGATTATTCAACAATTTCTTGTAAGAAAGTCTGTCAAATGAAAAGGTTTTATGTAAAGGAATTGCCGGAGTTAACCGTGTCTGATGAAAACTAAGGATTTTTTGTTTTTTTCTAAACTTATTGAGAGAAGTATAAAAATGAAGCGTTTGTATAAACCATAATTTAATAGGTTTTAAAATAATTCGGAATGCCAAATTTAAATTTTAGTGTTATCTATTCGTTTTGTTTGAATTTTTATTATTTTACATCAAGAATTTTAATCGAATTACGTAATTTAAGGGTGGCTTTAATTCTAGGCTAATTTTAAATTATTCTAATTAATAATACGAAAAAGAATTTAGGAAATAATCTATATTTTAAATACATATATCTGTAAATATATAAATTATTTTAATCTACGTTGTGAAACTACATTATTACTAAAAATGATAGGTTTTTTAATAATCGTAAAGTAGTAAAAAGTATAAAAAATTGCAGCAAAATCGCACACGGTGTCACGTACTGTTCGACTAAGCTAATGCGTAAAAGCGACGTAAAAATGTCCATACCTCCAAAAAACACGTACAAAACCTATTAACAAAAATGATAACCTTAACTCTCGCTTTTTGAGTTTATATTATTACTGCTGTACGTGAATGAATACGATCCAATGTAAAAGTGAGATTCACGTCGCATGTCAACATCTAAAATTGTCAAAATACGACAAAACAAGTATGAAACCGGACACGCACGACCGACGTGCCGGACACCTGGTCAAATGAAAACGTGTGAAAAATGAACTAAAATGTCGCAAACATGTTATGGATTTCTCGGTTTGTTAAAAACGAGCATGCCAGCGGCACAGACAGTTTTTCAATTTTCCACAGGATCGCAAGATACATTGTAATTTTGTAGTACTAGTGGTTCAAGTTTCCGTACTCAAGATTCAACATCCTGATTTAGTTTCAACATTACATATTTTTTCATTAGTCTCAATAGAACGTATATCTTCACAGATAAAACAAATAAACGTTATGTGCTTACACAAATATGTAAATAGATAACTAAATAATATTTATTATATAAATATGTGAAACATTATTAATGATAAATTGATATCATGAATACTAGAATACATTTTAATATACAATGGAAAATCTCAATACAATGGGCAGTGCTTTCTGTAAAATAGGTAGAAACATTAAAAAAAATTGTGACCTAAAAATTTTTCAATCTTAAATTAAATTCATTAAGTTTTCAAAAGATATAAGTATTATGATTTCGATAACATATTCCTGCAAAAGTCTCTCTAAGACTAATCGTTAGTGGAAATGGTTTTAAGTTTTTCAAAGAAAGACTGACGCAATATAACGAATTTTAAGCACCAATGAATGTAGTGATAGCTAAAATTAAATTGTTGAGCTGCTCTGACTATTTATTAAAATGTATTTTTTTCTTTACAATATTTTTTTATATAACGTACCCAAGTACTCAATTATATGAAATTATAAAAACCAAAATTCAAAACATAATTATTATAACAATTAATATTATAATTATTGTAATTTAATTGAAATAATTCAAAATCTTAGATAACATAGAGTAATAACCAAGTAAACAAATGTATGTTCAGAGATTTCTTTTTCGCAATATTTTCTGTTTTATAGAGAAGTGGATTGTTTTTGTTTAGTCTAATTGCGGGTCTGTCGTGAGAACAAAGCGTAATTGCGGATCAACGGTGCGCTGGCGTGGTGCCAACGTACGCATTCAGTTAAAACTCGACACTCTTAGCTACCCTTTCAACTTCATGCCCGTCTTGTACTGTCATTCAACGTGCACGTTTTTATAATTTTCTTTTTGATGTAAAATGTCTATTAGTCCGCCTTTAGGGTAAATCCGACTTAAAAAGCGTGACGTCATTCTCTTCTTCACCGCTCTGCACTCTTAATTTATTTGTCTTGTATTTTTAAGTTGTTTTAATAACAAGAATAAGAAGCATATATTCATTGTATAAACAAAATTCTGGTTTTACTTCACATTTAATTATATGTATTCTTTCATTATAAATATTTTATGTTTCATATCTGAAGTGCGTGCTGTTATAATCAGTCATTTATTTAATGTTATAACTAGTCACTGCAGCTAGACTGACACAGGACTACATTTTTTCATGAGATCGTATAGGGATGTGTATACGATATCGACTCTAATGTAAATTTGTTGGTGATAGTCTTGCCAAGTACACTTAAAAGTCGAAACATGAGAATTGCCTCACAACGGATTATGGGGAGGACGTTGGTACCGACACTGCTCTACCACTCGTTGTTCTTCTAGTTCTTTCAGTAAAGTAGAGCATAAAGGAATAAAACCATTTTATTTACCTTGTAAAACATAACCAACCTAAATACAAAGTTAAGCAACATTAAGTGCGTTCGGCAATTGGATGGGTGATCATCGGTGACTAAGCTATTGTTGATGGTTGTGGTTTCGTAAACATGAGCGAGACACTAATCCATGGTTTCTACTATTTCGTCTAATAATAAACATTTTCCAAAAGAAATTTCAACTAAATTGGAAATGTTAATCTCAGTATTTACAACTCGCAGTTACCGGTTCGTTTAACTATGTAGCTCCCTTTCTTCAACGCTATTATCCTTTCTTTATGTAAACGTGCAATTTCACGTTTCCTTTATCTAAGGAGAGTTTCGAAATTGCAACTGCCTTGAGATAGTAAAATGCCATAAAAGTACTTTAGGAAAATTTACTGCATGTATTTAAAGTATGTGATGGTTAGGTGTTTGTTTCATTGTCGGTGTACCAGTTGTATACGATTTTTTTTATGGGAAAAGAGTAGGCAACGAGCATGCAAACCATCTGATGTTAAGTAGTCGCAGCCCATAGATATCCACATAAAACCACAAACACTTACCTGAGCTCGAACGTAGATACGTTACATTGATTACAAGTATACTGCACAGCGCTCTACCGGCTCTACAGCTCTACTGGTTTCTTTACGTCAAAAGAGTAGCAAACGAGCATGCAGGCTGTGTTATGATAAGTGGTCGCTGCAGTCCATGTAAATGGAACATCGAACAGTCTTGAAGTTTTACCTGAGATTGTACGTAGATGTGTTGCTACTCTTGAGGAATTAGGTATTCTCCTCGCTTCTAAGTGTACCCGGTAAACGTACCTCTCCAAACGAAACACTAACACTAGAGTTATCTAATGACAGATTATGAGGGCGGCGGTAGTACTTCCCCTACCCCTGCTGTACTATAGTTAGGTTATAATTAGCCCATAAGTTTAATGAATATAAATTGCATTCAGAATTGAATGGGTAATCGCTAGTGGCAGATTATGGCCCTTCAGATTGATTAGGTTAGACTATCATTCTAAGGTATTCTTTATTAGATTTAAAATAATATAATATTTATTATTAATAAATTTCTATGTTTGACAATGTAGTAATAGAAGAACTTAGCATACCTGAGGATAGTAAAACTTAAGTAATTTCCTTAAAGATGGTTATTTTATTTAAAATAATTTCTCGTTGTTGGTTAACAATAGTTCAGGTACCTTAGTGCGACGTAACTGATCCTTTAGACAGTACAGTTAGAACAGTAGCAATACAGGAAACAGCAAAACGTACTGATGTTGCAGTGTGACAGAAATCCTTGTGTTTTCCCCTTTTGTAGTCACCATTTTCTTGTATATTATAAGCATCCATTTCACCAACGAGCACCGTACATGCAATTTTATTATTCTGATTTTAAGAGCGAAAATGGTTACGTGAAAATATTAGTTTTACAGATAGTCAAACGATTGACCCCGAGGAACCTGGAGTCCCTCACACTCCGCAGTAAAGTAATTTTTGTGTTTCCATTATAGACGTTGGATTGCCGACTTGCGACTATATTTACAAGTGATACTTAGTGAAAAATTTATCTGGATATAGTCCGGAGCAGCAGCAACAGAATTTGTTACTATTAGCAGTGCAAATTTATTTAAGCCAAACTCCTTTTGGGAAAATAGTGAAGACAAATTGAGAATCTTCCGTTTTTAGAAATCTGATAAAAATACACTCGACTCTTCGGTGTAACATTAGATATCATTAAATTTCATCCATGCAATATTAAAGGAAGATCAGTAGGCTTTTTTAATCCCAAATATAGGTTTTAACCCAACAAAATTAACAGTCGTGGACGGAGGTTTGCATGAGAATCAACATACATATTTGATTTGATTGTTTGATAATAACATGGAATTTTCTTGCATAAAATGGAGCAAGTTATTTTTTCAAATACATGTAGGCTGTAAGTTACAAAAAATAAAATTCGTGGATAGAGTCATACCTTTAAATGCAACATATTGTTTGATAATACCTTTGTATTTTCTTGCGTAAAAGTTAACACAGCCCGTAGCAGAAGCAGCAGTATTGAATTCTTATCGTCCCTCGCATCATTACACACGTCGATTTGCTCTGAGCGCTACTGAGCCTTGTTCCGGATATTGCACTGCATGCAACTGTACTATAAACTAGAGATACTAGGTATATCTCTGAATTTTCCTGGAATATTAATTGTATGTATAGTAATAAAAGATGTAAAGTTGCTTCATCTTGTTGCCGCAATAATACCACACATAAATTTTGCAACTCAAAATGTCGTTTTGGAAAGTTACAGTGTTTTGGATTGGTGCGATAGATTAATTTATTGGTCGTAGACACAAAGACTCGAATGATCATCTGTTTGTATAAATCTAGCGATTGACCGTTGCATAGTTGCATTTACGACATCACATTATAAATCTTTCAAATTGTCGGCTTCCTTCCTCTTAAATCACTTTACCTATCGATGAAAACCGTATGAAAGATCTAAGCGTATAGACGGCGGGAATCGACTTTGTTTTGAACTATGTAAAGATATTACTTGAGTACATCATCTTAAGTTCAGTTTATATTGCAAGGCGTTAAAGATATGATGTGCGTGTCATATAGGTATTGCCATGGCGACACCCGTATCAGTAAAAAAAACAGTTTAGGTTATTTTTTAATTAATCTAGCGAAAAGACAGACGGTCCACCTATTGGGAAGCAGTTACCGCCGTTTATGGACTGCAATAGCAGAGGATCAGTCAAATTTTAACCGGTTATGTACACAAATAGATACAGTAGTTACAATAGATATGTTGTTGCAGGACAAGATAATGACGACAATGCATTGGGTAGTCCTTGTATACTATGTTATTAAGATTTGTGTGAATTGCACGACTAATGAGCTTTTTTATGTGAGTAGAGAAGCACGGTGGTCCTCGGTCGAACTACTATTACTACTAAATTCTGATTTGTAATTCTTATACAATAACACCTTACTACAAATCTAACGCACACTTACAAATTTAAAACATTAGTAAGGATATTCACGAAGTAGAGAACTTTGATAATATCATTTAAGATGTAGATTGTTATTTGTCGTCAAATAGCGGGAGATTACCACATTCGGTGCCGAATATTTATTCTCTGCGGGAATACAACCTTGGTGGAGGCACGTAAATAAAATCAGTAGGGCAAAGTTTCACGAAGATCGACCTTCAACATAAACAAACTGCCAACATTTGCAGCAAATTTTTCACATGAAGAACTTCTAAAGCTTCATCCATCACCGCATTTGCCAGAGTTAGCGACAGTTGGTTTCAAAATCAACCCAGTTTTGAACAAACGTAAGCTTGAACCAACTTAAATGTGTCAAGTAATATTTGCTTAAAAATCTCCCGGCGTAAAATGGAAGTTTTCTTCCTAATTAGTCTGCGAAATGTAGATGTCTTTTCACGGCGACACTTAAACCTCACAGGAAAATTTGTGTAATACTTTTAAATGAGGTTCGCGACGAAGACTCGGCAAATATGACGACCTTTTTAGGATTCCGTTACTCTAAAAGGAAAACAAAATCCTTAAGCGTAAGTCCACATATAACCATATTTTCACTAATTATACTATCACTAATAAATGTAGTTCTCCTACACTTAGCCTAAAAAGAAGTGGCTTTCGGTCTAATACTAGCAGGCATATAAAAGATAAGTTTAAATTTTTGTTCTGGGTCTGAATGTTAAAATATTTTTTGTACGAGTTAATGGCGGTTTTACGATGAAACAAATAGTGACTTTTAACAATTTAATTATGAAAACTACTAACCCATTTTTTGTTTTTTTAAT
>DWON01010494.1:0-10738 GCA_018251015.1 Phocides pigmalion okeechobee
AACTTCTGTTCTATTTGAGATTGGACGTGGTTGTCCATGGGCTGCAGTGACCACTTAACATCAGGTGGCTTACATGCTCGTTTCTTAATCTTTCACAATAAAAAAAAGGCTTGTGAAAAAATTCCAGGTTGGATGTCAAAAATTTCAACGCATCATTTTATTTATTTATGCATTATTGTAAACCAAAAATCAAGGATTACATACGGCTAATATAATGTTTAATAGCATGCTCTATTTTTATTATATGATTCAGTTCTAAATATAATTCGTATCCTAATTGAGATGACGTCATGGTATACTTTTAAATTAAAAAATGTCATTTTTGTGACATTGACATTACCGAATGTCAAATTTGTTTTAAAATATTATCTGTAAAATATGTTATGTTATAATTACTAATGTAATATTTAGAGAGATATTAGCGAGTTAGTAATTTAAATAATTACTTGAAGTCGATCCAGAGTGGTAGCCTCTTCTTATAACGAGCTTTTTATTTAGAGGAGTGACTAGGGGCTTGCCATACCCAGCTGTAGTTTCTAAAACCAATAGATTTTTAATTACTTTAGCTTCTAAATATTTTTTTCGTATTATATTGTTGTATTATCTAAAGATTTAGCTTTATCTACACAAATAAATAAAAATAGAACATTCGCTTGATATAAATACATACTTTTTAATCTGTTCAATTAGATAATATCAGTCGTTGATTTTAAAATAACCGACATAAAATTTGAGCTAATTCGTTTAGTTGCACCACAACACAAAACAAATATTATTTTTATTTTTAATAAATACCCACAATGTAAAAAATAAGCATTATTTGCTTATACATTTTTATGTATTTTATTTCCACTGACCTTTGGAAGGCGGTTTAGTAAGATCACTTTTGTTACTGTTAAGCTTGTTATTTGATATTTTATCTTTCACTTTATCCGTAGAGGGCGCTGCAGATGCAGAGTTTAAGGTCCTTGAACGAGCTGCAAGAAAAGATGGTCCTTCGAGCCGAATTTTCTAGCAAAACACTTCAATCCAGAAAAACGCTCTTTTAATTAATTACTTTCAATCTTTTACTCATGCAGATTTGTTTGAAGATGCATGTGTATATCCATAGGCTGCAGTCATCCCGGGTTGGACGGCGTGCTAAGTGTTCAGCACATCACCATCGAAGTTGGGGTTTGCCACTGAGACGTGACTAGCTTTGTGCCAGGCGACCACTAGCGGAGTCTCGAAGGTTTGCACGACCGTTCTCATGAATCTGCCGCGCGGTGGCGAAGTGAAACACTCGTTAGGTTTTTAGTCGGTTGGAGTCCGATATAACCTTCCATGGATCCTGTGACGGAAAGTACCCGTTCCGGGTTTTCCTGACGTAATTAAACAATGGACTGCAGTCAACAGAAGCTTCAGATGTCACGTAAGCTCATTTGCTACTGGCTTCACACCAAGAAATATCCAGATTGTTCTTTTCAAGCAGTATTTTTAAAATTGCGTATTGCTATACATTTTGACACTAATATAACGCATACTTACTATCGATCACGTGTCCGTCGGAAACAACTTTGGACCTTTCTTTATCTTCCTTATCAATGTTCGAGGTCTGACTTGTAGTACGAGCTGGTAATGAAAATGACAATTATATTTTTTTTATTATATAACAGGTACTCACGATTAATGCTTTTTATTATACTTTATGCCACGTTTGATCGACGCCGCCGTTGACAAGAGGGCTAGTTCATATCTCGCGCAAAGAATTGCGATTGCTATTCGACGGGAATGCAGCTAGCGCTCTTGGAACCATGCCCGCATGGACTCGGACTCCCTTTAGATTGTTTAGGTTAGGCTTTTCTTATAATAATTTTGAAGATTTCCATCATTGTAAATATACATTTACAGTAAAAAAATGCATTTTAATTGCCAATATTTCGAACCAGTTGCATGGCTCGTGATCACGGCGAAACTTTTATAAATTCGAACCCGGGCCTCGACAAATTGGAAATTCATACTCTTGAGACAATAGACTGAATGTATCTATATTCTTGCCTTATACTCTTAGCTCCACACTATATCCTGTATTTGTGTCATGATATGATATATATAGGCAAATATATTAACACCCAGACCCAGAACAGAAATCTACGTTAATCAGTTAGGTTTGTCAAGCCTGTCTGTAGTCGGCCGGAGAATCAATAACAGGGCGCAATGACCGTCTCATACGAATTTTAAATACAGCCTACACATTGTCAATTGTAGAATAATATCCCGATCAGGGAGACAACACCACCATCCTGATAACCTGTTAGACGTACGGTAGCCTGTGAGTGCGAGTGTCCAGCAAATAATAAGAGGGAAGATGATAGACTCATACCTATCTCTGTCAGTCTTATTTATTTAGCATTTCAGTAAAAATTACGATTGGTCCCTACGCACGCGCAAGAAAAGAGAGACAGATAGCATCATTTGCTTTCTCTTTTTTTGATGGACGCATTTTAGACTGGCTCTTCCCCTCTACGTATAATATCTCTTATATATCTTTATCCCGCTCCTTTGGATGTCCACTTAACAAAGAAGCGAGGCGACCATCTTAGTCCTCAGGAGTAGCAATGCATCTCCGACCGGCCTTAGATACGTTATCAGATCTGTGTTAAGGTTGGCTGTAGATGTTCATGCTATTAGGTGGCTTGCAGGCTCGTTTGCTATTCTCCTAACGTAAATAAGAACAATGAAACAAACTTACACGTTGCTACCTCAATAGGTTTTTCTCTGACAGGCGACACGTTTTCACTATTATGGGATTCTGGAAAAAACCACTAATCAATTTACTAATGTTTAATTTTTCAAACAATTAGAACTACGTTTGATCGACGTTGTTGACCAGAGGGCTGGTTCATATCTAGCGCAGAGAATTGCGATCGCTATTCAACGTAGGAATATGTATTCTCTAAACTGGAGACGTGTCCATCATTCACAGAAGTATCGTATTTTTTAGCATCCCTGTAACATTTACGAACACACAGACGTTGTTTCCGCCAGCATTCTTATAGCGCGGACGAAAATACAGCATTGTGTTTGCTCGTAATCCATACAGATTTATAAATACAGGTGTGTACAAGACGCGTGCGCGTTACACCAAGTAATACACAGTAGTCGTGTATCCCGCAGGGAAAGTGTTAAAAATGCACGAAAGAAGTTGCGGGTATAGATAGCAAAAAAACAACTCACTTGGAGTAGCGCTATTTGCTGATTTAGTTGACGAGCAAGACTTGCTCCGACTGCCCCTTTTCACTGGACCACTTCCCACCATCCTCCTGATTTCTTGTCTCAGCCCTAAAATAATCACAATTCAAACTACCAACAAGCACTTCCAAGTCCGTAATTGGGCATTGCCAACCCTAGAAGACGTTATCTAACTTCGACAGGCAGTGTCGTAGTTCTCGCGCGTGGCTGTACGTGGCCGCAGTAATTTCAGCAGGAAAATATTGCCGCCCATATTTCCTCGGATATACGATTGGATCTGTCACCCCGCATCCTTTGACAAACTGGGAGGAAGTTGCCCGCTCCTTCGGATATCCTTGGACTACGTTTCCTCCGACCACCTGGAGCGACTGCTGAAACCCAACTTAACACTTTCACTGCAACGCCCATATATTACATCGAGTCAGTGTTGCGGATGACGACACTGAACTGGAGCTGTTTTTTCTAGACTGGAGATATGCCGACTGTATTCTTTAATATCCGTATAACATCACGTATATTAAAAAATACAGTATTACGTACGTACACATAGGTGTGTATCCGCAATCCGTAAGCCGCAAACGCGTAACGCCGTGTAATACACAGTAGTTATATATCCCGCAGGGAAACTGTTAAACGTAGTACTCTAACTACTTTGTAAACTTTAATTCAAAACTCACTAGAAGCATTGCTATCTCTATACGTAGCAGCGTTCAGAGCGCGCACTGGGGAAGGGTTTGCGCGTTGATGAGCGTTGGGTCCCTTCGGATTACTATCTGTAATTACAAACTTTGCTTATAGAGAGATTATCATCAAGACGGTAACGTCTGGATAATTGTTGGGCATCAACGTATACGAGGAGTGTTATTGGTAGAAACTATATTTATATTATCCTTGTAATTACTTTCTTAAGTAATACTAAAACATCTGTTTATTTGTGTGCTTTTACGCGAAAATTTCTGATTTAATCTATCGCAAATTTTATACACAGATTGCCTGTACTTCTAGTGTCGTTTTAGGTTATATGTGTACAAATATGAAATTTATCAAATACTACAAATAATGAATCTATAGAACACTAGACCAAATTTATAAACTTTTACAAATAATAAATTTATGAAATAATTACAAACGGTAAAAAATATTAAAAAATATTACAAACGGTAAATTTATAAAATATTACGAATAAAAAAAATATATTATAACAAAGAATAATATTTTACATTTTTTTAATATAATTTATAAAATATATAAAATTGTTAAAGAAACCGATTTCCTTAGTCTTTTACTCTCTTCATTATGTCTCATACTCAATTCTACCTACTGCATATTAGATACGCATACATAATATATATTCATCAACAAAGCTCAATCAACAATGAGCAACATAATGAGGTTTACAATAAAACATATTTCGTTTATATAAAATAATTTATTTACCAACATACAACAGTCAAATGGCAACAACTAACTAAATACGGTGTAAATATTACAATGAATGACAGAACATTACAGATGATATCAACATATAACAATTTATAATATGATTTTTACATATATTATGTGATTGAACTATAGTTTGACCCAGAAGGTAGCACCATTGCCCTAATTTAGTGCTTAAACTCTTATTTGGAACTATAATATGTACACTGTAAGTACTATACTTGATGGGGGAGATACAAATGTCTCCGTCATATCCAGTTTAATCTTGGATGTGCATGTCTATGGGCTGCAGCGACTACTTAACATTTAGTATGTGTTCAATGTGTTTGAACAAATCATATGTAAAGAAAATATAACATTTTTTTCTTAAAGGTTTTAATATTTAATCATATCCAATAATATGATAAAACAAGGAAGATTGCATTGTTACTGGCTAGCGTAAAGTGCAAACTTGTACTTTATGCTTTAGACATATTAGTCAAAATAACTGTTGCTACCATTGGACTTTATAATTGTTAGCAATCATCAGAAACATAGGCCAAGCTAACATTAGGGTTGCCAGTAGGTACCTTGATATTACATTTGCCAGTAGGTAGTATTAAAATTGTCAAATAGTGTGGTGCCATCTCTCGCCAATCTAAGGTAACACTGCCAACCAGACTCAACAGCCGCTAGCTGCCCTTATTCAACTTTAGCGAGCTATCCGACAAGCTAGATTCAGAGTCAGTGTCGTTGGCGGGAGTACCGGGCGTGCCGGGACTGCGGGGCGCGCCGGGGGTGCCGGGCGGCGTGACCCGCGTGCGCGTGTTACCGGGCGCGAGGCGCAGCTCCCGCTGGCGCGCGCGGTTCGCCGCCTTCATCTCCAGCTCCACGCAGTGCTCCGCGAACATCAGCTGCAGCGGCGCGTACATGTGCGGCAGCAGCTCCAGGTCGCTCATCGTTATCTAGAAAGTCAAATAAAGGTTTTAAAGGTGGCTAGAAAGTCAAATAAAGGTTTTTTAAGGTGGTAGAGCCGTTAGAGCTCGCCCGGGGCAGCACCACCGCCACCCTAATAACCCGCCGTAAAGCAACATGTTCTTCGTGTATTGTGTTTCGGTTGGGGAGGCGTGGTTGCCGGATACACATTATTGGAGGCGACCATTTTAGTCTTCAAGAGTAGGAACGCATTCGCGTCCATCCTAAAATAGAATTTCTGTTCTATTTGAGATTGAACGTGGTTGCCCACAGGCTGCAGTGACCACTTAACACCGGGTGGCCTGCATGACCGTTTCTTACTCTTTTGCAATAAAAAAAATTTATATACTAGATCAGGTCAGCGTTGCGGGAGGCGGCACTTAGCTGAAGCTTGTATCTCTAGACTGAAGATGCGCCGACAGTTCACTGAAATATTGTATTTTTAGCATCTGTGTATCCCCTCACCCCCATCCATTTTCCACTGCTACTCCTTTTCCATAGGTTGGGTGGAAGAGATCGCTCCCTGAACAAAGTCCGCCTATTGTGTACTAAGTTGTGACATTTTGTAACTGTTTGTCTTCTATTTTATGGTATGCATTAAAATATATTCTATTCTATTTTGTTCTATTATCTACTACTCAGATATAATGTCCGTCCCCGATCTTGTAGCGCCGACGTAAACACAGCACTTTTGTTCGCCCGTAATCCATTTGCACATACAACACTGATGTGTACAAGTCGCAAGCGCGCTGTGCCGCAATACACAGCAATGATGTACGCCGCAGAGAAAGTGTTAGCTTGGCTGGGAGCAGTAGTAGATAGACTAATAGTCAAAACTCCGGTCTATCACAGTACAAACCACTGACTTTATGATGTTATGTGTATAGTAGAAAGTAATAATCACTTGCTTTAATGATGAAGTAAACATCGTGAAGAAACCTGCAAGTTTGAGTTTTTGCTAAAGTTCTCCAAGGTATATGAATATCCGCCAACTCGCAGGCTAACTAACTACGAACTAATGGCATATTTCTTCTCATTATAGGGAGACCCAAGCCCAGCTGTGTGTGTTAAACTAGAGATGAAACCAAATACTCGGGTTCTATTTTATAAATTCGGCATATTTAGTCATATTTTTTTTAAATCTGATATCGTTTTTTTCTTTAATACCGTTTACTTTTTCACAAAAAATATACTTAAAACACTGTTGTCATCTTCGCTGGTATCTGCAGACAAAAAACCTATTTAAAATTAACGTAGGGGAGAGGGGACACAGGGTATCTAATATCTAATATATGGGGTATCTAATATTCTATGCCTGATATTTCAGGAAATCATGGTGTTAGAGTTGCTATGAAGGTTTTTTTCATTGCACAACATGTCTATAATTGATTGACATACTATTATGGTAGTTACAGTTTGACTAACAGAACGAAACACATTCAGAGTGAAGTTTACCCCATTTTGCCCCGTACAGCGTGGTAAAGCGGGATAATCTCCTTTAAAATACCGATTTTTACTCTCCCGCTCTGCATCAAAGTATGTAATTTATCGTATAAGAAGTCGGTAACCCTAATTTTAGTACATTCATAGAAAATAATGACCACTTAACAAGCTCTTAGCACAGAAAAGGATTTACAAAAAACTTACTATGAATACATGTGTCAACTACCAAATGGAGTGCAAATACTCTGCCCGCACAGAATATCCATAACGAGACGGCCTGTCAATTTGTTCGGCAAACGAAGTGGACTCGACACCTATTTCTAATGATGTAGCTAAACAATTCTCGGGACAATCGCATTATTTTATCTCCTGTCTGTAAACTATTTTGTTTTATTTTTATGTGAGAGGAGCAGCAATGCTTGCAAACCATCTGATGTTAAGTAGTCGCAGCAGATACACATCCACGTATCCGCAAACATAACTGAAATCCTATCTTAGCTTAAACGTAGACACGTTGCTACGTGTAAGGACTAAAACGGTCGCCTCGCTTCAAAGTGTAGCCAGCTACCGCACCACCCCAACCGAAACACAAGTAATGCTTTCCGGCGGATTATGAAGGCGACTAAGATGAGACTAAAAGGAATACTTCTGCATCAGGAGTGGTTAAAGTGGGCGCTCAAACCGTTGCGATGTAGAGATCCCGGAAAGGACGTCGGTAAGAGTAAACTGCACTGTCGTATTCACATCCTGGTGCCCGAATTCGGGAAACTCATCCGATGTACCTGATTGGGTCATCGTGCGAGATAACAGTTGTGTTCGTTTCGCGATCCTAGCATGCGGAATGGTGCCAAGAACACTAGTCGCATTCCCATGCTGAAAAGCGAAATTTCTGCGAAATATGAACCAGTCATCTTGTCACCGTAGCGTGGGTCAAGCGTGGCACTAATCATTTGGATGTTTTCTTGGCACCGACCACACGAAACACAGGTTTCAAAGCCGAACGGAGCAAACACGTAATCACTGCTTAGTGGTTATTTGCGCCGATTATGATTAGTTAGTTATTTTTTTTAGTAACCAGTTAATTAGTAATTATTCAATTAGTTATCAATTACTAATCATTGTAGCAATTATTTAACTTTCCCTGCAGTATACAAGACTGCTGTGTATTACGCGGCGCAACGCGCTTGCGGCTGGTACACATTTGTCTTGTACGTACAAAACTGAATGGATTACGGGCGAACGAGTGCTGTTTACGTCGGCGTTACAAGACTGGGGCGGACATCACGTCTGCGTATCCGTAACTGATTCAGTTAGTTATCAATTACTTAGTAATCAATGTAGTTAATATTTAAACTATCCGATTCTAAGTAACATCCATACATTTATAACAAAGAGATAAAGAGATGTATTTAGCAACGACTTAAATTTAACTAATACGTTTTATTAGGGAGATAAAATAAAAAATATTTTTACAAAAATAACCATTTATTGTCGTATCACAAACTTGCTACACTAAATTGATCCCGTTTATTTTTATAATTTTCCACTGTTTTAATCTATGGACCACTTAAACTCAATAGACTGAAATAAAAAGATCTATAAATAACTATATCATTATCTTTAAAATGATATAAAAGTGAAACGTTGTCCTGTTTGTTCGTGTTTCTTTAACACTTTTCCTGCGGCTACAATACTACTGTGTAATGCGTGACGTAACGTGCTTGCGGCTCGTGCACATCTGTGTTGTACGGAAAAATTTGTATGGATTTCGGACGAACAAAAGTGCTGTTTTTACGTTTGTGCCACAAGACTGGGGGCGGACATTACATCTGTGTATTCGTAGATGATACACAGATGCTAAAAATACAATATTTCAGTAACATCTTCAGTCTAATCAAAAAGCTTCCGTTTAGGGCCGCCTCCCGCAATACTAACCCGATCATATATAGCCGCGCCGCAATCAAAGTGTTAAAGTCGTAAACGGTACTACTCCTGAGAACAGATGATCACCGCGTGTAAATGTAGCAACTGCACCTGTCCAACCTTACAAGAGTTGCGTCATGGCGGATTATGAAAACGCCTGTAGTACCTCCCCGATTGAACTGTAGTTCTATCACCTGTCCAAACGACACTCGCAAAATGTCAGTAGTAATTTCAACATATTCGCAGTCTATCGAATTTAATGGTCTTACACAATTATCTTTTTACAGAGTTGCATTATTCTGGTAGGATTTTTAAAATATATTAAAAATAACGTTACTAAGGAGATTTTCATATATCGCAGGCTTCAAGCGGGGCGTAGTTCAAGTACTCGCACCCGTAACATTCAAATTAACATTTAAATTTGACGATTAAAATGAACATATTAAATGAAGCTTACTGCAATACAGGAGCAAAACCCGCACTGAATTTAGTTGCCATTTCCGAAATAAGTGGACGCAAACGATCAGACAAAGAAAATAAATTATAGCCTCGATTACTTCCTGATAACGTGGCTTTCTATTAATGAAAAAAAAGTTAAAATCGGTCCAGTAGTTTCAGAACTAATTAGGTACAAACAAACAAACAAACATAATAAACCTTCTTTTTTATAACATCACTATACATTCGACACTATGTATGGTAATACTAGAATCTAACATAAAGAAAATACATTTCTGTTCGTAAGCCCCTATGTTCTAAAGCCTACGATAAGTTTCCTTCACGACATACTAACATAACAAGCATTTTAATTTAAGTTACATTACAATCAAACATTAAAACTGATTAAATCAATTTATATTTAATTGATTAAATCAATTTACTTTACTACATAACATATCAATTGACATCAATTAGTATTTTTCATACATTTATCATTAAAATGATATCTATAATTAAAATGAACAATATTTTAACTATTACGAGATAATACTATGATCATTAATGATATATAAAGTAATATTATATGTAATACAAATAACATTTGGTATGTTACTTTGTGAATACGGAATATTATTTTAATTCTAAATATTTTCAAGCTTATTCTAAGTCATAAGAATTATGTTTCAATATACTAATCAATTATCTAAATACAATGGTAGATAATTTTAAAATTAATATCAATAATAAGTCAGAATATATAAAAACACCAAAAAAGCAGTCAAAAAGAAATTATGGAGAACTACTTATTGTTACTGGATAATATTATTGATGAATGAAATGAATTTAAATTTGACCACACGTGAAACGCTCCCTTTTGAATAAAAAAGTATCATCAGAATCGGTTCACGGAGTAAACAATTATACTGGAACATACAAAAATAACCTGAACATACAATAATAATAAGGCTTGTTAAATAAATGACATCCAATCATCATGATAAAAAAGAATCTTTTTTCGGAATAAAAAATAGTTAAAAACACACATAAAAATATTTCAACAAATTGTTAAATCATTTATGAGACAAATTATATTTTATGTGGAAATTAAAGAAAGTTTTAATACTTGATATCGTCCATTTCCGATTATAGTGTGACATTTCGAGATATACAGTTTTCCATTCGTTTAAATGTGATTATTTCGTGTGGTTTGTTGGAAAACTGTGTGGTTTAAAGGTGGTAGAGCCGTTAGAGCTCGCCCGGGGCGGTACCACCGCCACCCTCGTAACCCGCCGTAAAGCAACATGTT
>DWON01010495.1:0-10737 GCA_018251015.1 Phocides pigmalion okeechobee
CATGACATTGAACCAAATATTTTAGAAAATATTGAAGTTTTGGTAAGCGACCCTTTTTCTTTGCGGTTCAGTGTATATTATAAACTAGATACCTAATTAATAACACAAACACAATTACCTAATCCTTCAAAACGTACATTAATATCTATAGTTGTATAATATAGTTTTAAGAGAACAGCGAATTACGACATAAACATAACTTACAACATAAAATTAATAAATTTATGGATATCTAGGATTTATGATCTTCTAATTATATGTACTACAGAAGAACTTTTTTAAACGTGGTACAACACATATTGGTTCGACCACCACGCCTATTTTGCTGGTGTGTTAATTAAAATATTATAATAAAGGAGATTTACAAGTAGTATTCATTAGTCCACAATGATAGAAACGCATCTGTGATTAAAACTTTCCCTGCGGCTACAACACTGCTGTGTAATTCTGGACGCGACGCGCTTGCGGCTACAACACAACTGTGTTGTAGTGACAAATTTGTCTGGATTACGGGCAAACAAAAGTTCTGTGTTTACGTCGGTGCTACAAGACTAGAGGCGGACATTACGTCTGTGTATTCGTATATGATACACAGATGCTAAAAATACATTTCAGTGATTTGTCGACGTATCTTCAGTATAATTAAATAAGCTCCAGTTTAGGGCCGCCTCCCGCGTTACTGAGCCGATCATATATATCTGCGCTGCAGGGAAAATGTTAACTTCAAATAAGACGACTATTTTGAGTGGATTTCTTAAAGGATAATCTTCGGAGGCAGTAGCCACCATCAATTGGGTTCCAAGCTCTTTTGTTACTTTTCTTTGAATACTATTATACTAAGTCCTTGGTAGCGTTATTCTGTCTGTCTGTTCATGATAACCTCAAAAAGTACTGGATGGATTTTCTGAAAGTTTTCAACAAGAGGTAGAGTGATTCCTGAGGATAGTTTTGGTGAATAAGACGTCAAGTTTTCATTGTAATTGTAATATGATGTCGTTCGAAATAAATGTTTATAATTGTTAGTTTTTTCGAGTAGGTAATGACTGAATGCATGTATAAAAGTAAAATAATGTAAGTAAATATTAAGTCTATTATCCGACCGAAGTAGGGCCGGGTCACTACTATTATATAGAGAGAGAACAGGAAAGAGAAGGAAGACCCATTTTAACTAGGCAGCGTTTAGGTATTCGTATTTTATTCCGATCTAGTATATAACTTTAAATTCAACGATCACATTCGATAGTAATACGCAGCAAAAGTAAAATGAGAACCGGTGAAATAATAGTATTTTTTGCGTAAATTAATATATAAGTTTAATAAAGTATAGACTACGTAAAAAATACACTCATTGTATATTCTGAATGTAATGAATAAAGTAATTAATCATTGCTATAATCTTTGTTTTACTTTTTGCTATAACTTGCGTAAAACTTTCGAAAAATCGGCGCGTAAGTTTAAGCTAAGTTTCAGTCCTATTAGTTTTTATATCAAACATAAATGTTCCACAATTTAATTACGATCATATGTAAATACTAATGTTACGTGTATGAAATAAAATATTGTGCAAATTAAGTACATAATTTATTCATTAAAATCATTCTTTGTTCCTAAAATGAAACGTCACAACTCTACTACTGATCTACTCGCGCGCGCTCCTCCCGCCGCGCTTTCGCAGTTTCGCGTCGTTTAGTGTCTGTCAAACAAAAATATTTTCTATAAACTTTGTTGATTTTTATTCATTAAATATTTGAAAACATTATGATAATGATTAGCAATTTATACTTTCTATATTCATTTTAATTGAGATAAAGTTTATACAATGTTATTACTGTGTTTTGTTTAGTGAACTTTAGAGTTTAGAGAGTGGTAATCGTGTCGTTAAGCGAATTTGTTTTGTTACAAACAGGCTTAAAAATCTTCCAGATGTTGCCTTCGATGCCAATTTTGTTTACTAGGGAAAGTCAAGATGCCTTTGGGAATAAAATTGAGCCAAGTACGAGTTTTTTCAATCAAAATTCGATTTCAAAACCCGCCATTAAAACTGAGGTGAGTCAGTCCGAGATGTGTGCGTGTTAATTTATGTAACTCATTGGAAACTATTAGTGGACTAATTTTAACACGATATTTAAGTCAGATATTAGGACCTAGGAGAGATACTTTTGAAGGCAATTTCGAAATACTTTACGCGGTTTTTACCGTGTAAACAAGCTCATAATTGCGCCTTATCTATACATTAACAATGTCTGCCATTTTTATGTATAATTTTATAATGTGACTTTGTTTGTTTTTCAGACCACAATACCAAGAGCTGAAGAGGGACCATCTAAAATAAATACAGAGGAACAGGATAAAATCCAAAGTATAAAAATAGAGGAGCCTCCTAAACCTAATAATAATGCATTAGAAGCAGGTATAGTATGACATCTGCACTGCTATGGGAATGTCACCTAAAATTTTATTTTTCTTATAAAAATATGAATGTCCCTGCAATGAATTAAGTTACGTTCTGTCATTATAGGATTTATATTATATCCTGGTATAAGTAAAAAATTCAATCTCAAAATTTTGACTTGATTTCTTACAATTTTTAAATTTCAAGTTCAAACATTGTCAAATTAATTTACATCTGAACGGCTTCACTTTTGCCTTGAAATTAAAATACTTATTTATTTGATTTGAAATTTTATGCTTTTAGAAAGGAAATTATAGAAGTAAAATTTAAAAAACATATATCTACATCAATCTATATCTATAATATTGATCTATGAATAGCTGGTGCAGTCCTGAGAATACTTTAAAGTTTTATAATTTGCCTTCAACATTTAGAATAGAATAATGGCATACATTACTGCCTACCATATGCATACCAGGGATACAGTTAAAAAAGTACACTAAAACCCACATTCAGGACAAAAATGACAATAAATTATTCATATGTACCTATACATAGTTGGAGATTAAACTCAGTACTATACGAATCACCATATGATAACCAACTTGCTAGTTGTAACAAAACATTAATGTTTTCAGCTCTTGTAAGATCATATTATGCAAAAGTCAAATCTAGATTCAGCACAAATTCTGCAGCACCTCATAACAAGTTTGTGCAGTTTCGAGAGATACTGCGGACATTTGACCCAACAAAAGAGACTCCTGTAGATTTGTACAGAAAGATAGAGAAATTATTGGGTGAAGAACATAAAGATATTGTTGAGGAGTTTCTATTATTTCTTAAGCCGGGCCAGGCAGCTACAGTAGGCAGGTTAATGGACCATCTCATGCAAGCACAAATCATAAGTTTTATAGAACTCTTGCAAGTAAGTATTAACATCTCATTGCTCATATATTAGATCAAGTCAGCGTTGCAGGAGGCTGCACTAAAATGGAGCTTATTTCAAAATATGATATTTTTTAGCATATGTGTATCAACGATTACACAGACGTAATGTCAGCGCCCAGTCTTGTAGCACCAATGTAAACAGCATTTTTGTTATCCATACAGATTTGTATGTACAACACAGTGTGAACAAGCCGCAAGCATGTTGCGCCGCACAATACACTGCAATGTTGTACGCTGCAGGAAAGTGTTAAGATGTATGGCATTTTTAGTAAATAACTTGTTATAACTGTGCTTGCGAACAATATTTGTTAATAACATTAATAATTAATAGTTAATAAAATTATGATATTATATAAATTGAGTATTGCTCTTCTAAGCTTTGCATTTATCATATCATTTATTAATTCGTATTTAAATGCGTTATTTTAGATATGAGTATAACAAACAATACATATTTCGTATAATTATATTTGATGATATTTGTAATATTGTACAGATTATTTTCTTACATACTTTTGGAGAGTTTGTATGTATATTTTAAAAGTTGACAAGTATTTTTTTATTTATGTATAAGTTTCAAATTTTAAGTACTCTTTTTTATTATTGATTATTATGCTTGATTTACCTATTTATATACATTATATTTATTGATCTTACTATCAATTAAGTATGTAGCGATTTGAAAATTTGGTAAATTAATTTAAAAACCTTTATTTTTAATTTTTTTTATGTTACAAAAGTGGAAAATTATTGTAAAGACTACCTGATATTAAATGATCACTACAGCATGTAGATATTTGTACTCAACCTTGGATAGAACCAGAATTCTATGTAAAGTTGTGAACTGATGCATAGCTATTAAGAGTAAGATGCTCATTTCATTTGCAAATATAATTTACGAATATATCTCAACCTCCACACAAGATTTGTTCTACATTGATTTATGATGGCGACGGTAATGCCTTGCTAGTGAAACCTAATGAAGCATCATATTTTCAGAAATCATTCAGTCGGAAGCCTACAGTGCTACGTAAGGTGCTACGCGCGATTACCACTGGCATCAACACTGGCAGCAGTAACGAGATGAAGACCAGGGTGCTACCACATCTGAGGTCTAACCCCCGCCTCACTCAGATGTTCAAGTTGTTGTTCCCAGACGAACGGCCACCAGACAGGTTGTTATCTGATGACTTTTAGTTTTTTGTACTATATAAAAGTGAATTTTTTTCTTTTGCTTACTTGTGTTTCTTTCAGACAAATATAGATTTTGTGTGGTAGAAACACAGGATATGATATGATTTTCCCTTAATTCTGTTATCAAATTGCCTGTTGTGTTGGCTTTTGCTATAGGCTATGTTTTATCGCATTATATTCTATTGAAAATGAGCAGGGATTAAGGAATTATAGTTCAGATAAGCCACCTCTTAATGTATTTCAATAAATTCAATCTATGTGTTGCCATAAAGCTTATTGCAGTCATCGAAACTTTATTGCACAGACAAAGCGACAGGTTAATGCTAGTCATTCATAAGCAATTACTAATAATAGCATAAGTAATACAGTTCCTACTAAGGTGGACCAACTTGAAGGATTACAGGGAATACTAAGAGACTCAGAGGTAACAAAAGTTAATAAGTAAAAGTCGGAAATGCTAATAATATCAGTATACAGTGAATTCTTATCTCAATAAATACACATTCTGGTTCCTCTTATTAGATCTGGGTAGTATTTACTGAATTTATTGTCACTATGGAGTTTATTATCACGTTTTTCAATGTAACTTACATGGGTATAATCATTGTAGTAAATAGATATTTAGTTCATGTAACATAAATATGGTATGTATCACCAATAGATCAAGCAATCGTAAATAAGACATTGTAATTGAGGCTAATTATATATCAATGTCATCCCTGAAGTCTAAAGTTCTCCTGTAGAAGTACATCTTTCAACGTTGTCCTATATCTAAGCGTCATTGTTATTAACTATCCTATTGGTGGACTATCAATAGTTTTTCAATACCACCGTAACAATGAAAACTAGTCAAAATATTGATAAGGCTATCGATATTATCGTGACCTTTCAACACTATCGATAGTATTAATAGTATCTATCGAAGAAACCGAGCAATACTATCAATGAATGTAAAGCTAATATCCGTACTATAGAAATTTATTTATCGATAGTATTGAAGGCCTACGATACTATCGACAGCCCTATCAATAAATATTGTGGCTAGTATTCAAGGTCAACTATCAATCCATAAACTGTCGATAGTTGGCGATATTTGCCATAATTTCGTATTTAACATTTGGACTTGCGAGGCGACACTAAAGTGGCGCTCTTTTCTCTAGACTGGAAATGCGCCCACAATTCAAATAAATAATATTTAGTTGTAATTGTATTTTGTAGCATTAGTGTAGCATCTACGAATACAAAGATGTAATGTCCGCCTTGATTTTTCATTGACTGCGGCAGTGATATATTATCGAGTACATCAAGTGTTGCGGAAGGCGAACTAAACTGGAGCTGTTTCCTCTGGGCTGGAGATTAGCCGACTTCACGAAAATGTATTTCTTAGCATCCATGTAACATATACGAATACACAGATTTTTCCGCACCCAGTCTTGTAGTGCCGACGTAAACAGCACTTGTGATCGCCCGCAATCTATACAGATTCGTACACAACTGGACTTTACAAGCCGCATGCGCATTGCGCCAAGTAATACATAGCAATTTTGTATCACGCAAGGAAAGCGTTTTTATTCATTTATGTAAATGTGTTTTCATTTTTAGTGTATACGACACGGGTACAGATATTATCAACGAGAGCTTTTTAACCTCTGACAATGGGTATGACGTTTGGGAATTTGAGGAGACCAATGATAACAAAAGGAATATTGAAGTGAAGGAGGGTCTTGATACAGTGGTGAGTGATTTTCGTCTTTTTATTTTTCAAATTGTGATAATCATTATGATTCCAGTTTATCGCATACATAAAAAACATAAAACTTGTATGTGGAGTCCTATTTAAAAAAAAATGTTCAACCATTTCCAAACATCCATGTTTGTCAAAGCTACTGATAAAAATTTTCAAAGAATTAGTCCTTTCATTGTCAAGGCTACAGGTACTAAGAGGCCTGATTCATATCTCGCGCAGAGATAGCGATCGCTATTAAGGAGGCCAGCTTTCTTGGCACCATGCCGCTTGGGTACGGCGTCCCTGTAGATTGTGTAGATTAGGTTACTAAGAATAACCAGGATGTAATACTGAGGTATCTTGTTTCAGTATCTCCACGGGAGAGTTTTTCTTCAACACGGCAGGATACTCCGGTCGGCTTGCGTCACGTACCCATACAGTAAGGAGCCATACCGGGCCCATGTCAGACGCCTCGCCCCCAACCACTGCCGCCTATCACCCCCAGAGTCAGACGAAGAGAGATCATCGCCCAAGAGGACCACAAGAAATACATGCAAAATTCCGCCTAAAAGAATGAAAAAACAACTCAAATCGCCAACTAAGCAGGTTAAAGATGTTAATGACAATACAAAGCACAAAGACGTTCCTCAGCAAACACTAACAAAGACCGTGAAAGGCAAAACGCACACAAAACCCAAAAATTGTAGAGACAAAAAAGAAGAACCTAAGATGGAACAGAAGAAGAAAGTCCAAGAGAAGAACATTATAACCTTGAAAAAAGACGATGCGTCAAAAGCGAAACCAGTTATAGATAAAGTGAAAATAGAGACTCCTAAAGAAGAAAGCAGGAGTTGGACGAGAGAAGAAGATAAAACAATGTTACAAGTACTAAAAGGCGAAGCGGGTTCCGAGCAGATATTCGGACGTATCAGCGAATTGTTACCACATAGGTCTGCGACGGAAATAAAAGAAAGATTCTGTTACGTCATGAACCTATTACAGCAAATGGCGGTCAGCGAAGTCACATAACACCCGGCGACTGAATTTTAAATAAATATAAGCAATGGTATTTATAATTTTGTAACAATAAAAGTTATTTTTGACTTTTACTTTGTGTTTATATTTAATATACCGTAGTATTTTTTTCATACAAACACTTTTTAAAAACAAATTCATCTTAAATTGTATATATATAACTTTATGTTATACATTCTAGGAGAAAACTTTGTAATTTACAATTCACTCAATATCATAAAAACTGTGATCAACGGATGACACCTATTGATTTGATTTGGCCATGGATTTTCGCTGAGAGTGTGTCCTATAATTAGATAGAAAATAAGAAAAAAAATGTGTATTCCATTTCGGAACAAAATAAATAAATAAATTTTAAGCTGACGTCTTGTATAGTATCTTATATCTAAATAAAATAAATACTAATAGCCGAACAGAAATAACAAATACATTCATGGCCAGAAAAGGGCCCACGCAGCTTGGACAGCACCTTTCAGCGTAAGCGTCTTTAAGCCTACATATATAACATATTTTAGTGATACAAATCTAGGTTTTATTATTTTTGAAGTCAATTAAAAAGAAGCCGTTTTCCTTATAGCATATTATTACTGTCTGTTATCTGTGCATAGTTACATTATCGGCTGACATTACAATAACCTTAATATAACATTTACAGTTCACTTTTTATACGTTTTTATTAGTTTTTGTATACATTTCTTGTGACCGTGTGATAACTGAATTTAAATGAATTAATTATATTTAGCATGGCTACATTAGACGAAAACTTCTACCTTCGAAAATATTATATCAAACAAGAAAAGGTACCGACACAGAGCGTAATGATGACAAAAATGTCTCCACCTCTGGCTAAGGTGTACTTCAAGTCCATGACGCCCAAATTAAAAGTTCTTGCCGGTTTGGAACCACCGATGAAAGGCGGGGGCAGTGATTGGTTTATATCACCCAGCGATCTGCTCCAAGGCGAAGCAGTACTTAAGCCGGTCAAAAAGGAGTATCTATCTAAACTAGGCTTTAACGGCATTGGATTTTATGGAGAAACTATTGTAAAAGCACATCAAAAGCAGATGGAAGAACATAAACGAAAGATGCTTCTAGAAAATGACAAGAAATGGAAGCAGGATATAGAATCCGCATGCAGAAAGCTCTGGGATGACAAATCTAAAGAAGCGGCACAGCAAAATACTTCCAAAATAAGACAAGCGTTCCATGAATTTAAGATGTTGTTTTCAACTTCCCTCACTAAGATAGAAGAACTACTTTTAGATGCGAGTATAAACGAGATTGAACGTGTTAAAGAGGAGGCGCGTAATAAAATGTCGAGACATTACGCTATTCTTTTGAAGCAACAAGCTACGATGTTGTATGATAGGTATACAGCACGATTGGCCAAAGAAAACGAGAAACATAAAATTAAATTTACTGAAAATTTAGAGATAGCTCGAAAATCTATGGGTGATCGTTTGCATGATATTAATGTCGAAAAACATATAGCCATCGAAAAACTAAGATGTTTACTCGAAAGTCAAAACTTGGCTTGTCAAATATACGTAGCATTGAAAGAAAGAGAAGAATGCAAAAGGGAAATGAAGTTATCTAAACATGAGCACGAAAAGCGAATGAAAATTTTGAATGAGGAAATTGTTATGAAAGGTTTCGAAATTCGACTCGCACAAGAGAAGGAAAAGAAACGTGATGAATTTAATACAATATGGCTAAAGAAAATTTGTCATGTAGTGAAAAGATTTCAAGACTTCGTCGGTTATTGTCTAAATGCACTACCAGAACATGCGGAATTCTTTATAAATATGGAAAAGTTAATGTTATTACAACTAAGTGAAGGCATCGACAATCCTGTTACTGAAAGTGTTTTCGTTCCTGAAGAGGAAGGATTTCACACTCCTGTTCCTAGACCGCATCCATTCTACCTTTTTTGTGATAAAGGATATAAGCCAAAGGTTGAACAAAATTTATGTCCAAAACATTGCACATCTAGCGCCTCAGAATTGCCTGTAATAGTCGTAAATAAAAGATGTATTTATTCTGCATGTGACAACTTAGAAGTATTCGCGGACAAACTAAAACAATTCATAGACGGACATCGTGGGGATGATACTGATTTTGATGACGATCACGATTATACGTATGATATTCCCGTAAAATATACGCCTTCTAATCAACTAACTGAAATAAAAATGGAAAGTTCTCTAATGCAAATACTACAAAATGAATTTCCTAACGTTAAAGAAGTACCTATTGAATGTTGTTTAAAAAAAGTACCATTTTGCTTCTGCAGTCCTGCACGTCCCTCGAAAACATCACTACGCATTAATGAAATAGAGCCTAAAAAGGTGGAATTTACAAAATCCATACCGCCAGGAGAAAACATTACAAAAAGGGAAATAGAATTAAAGCATGAACGTGAACCAAAATGGGAGAGCTATTTCAAGTACATTAAACCAAAAAGATGCAAGTGTGCTAAAATTGCAAAGAAAGACTTGCAGGAACATTTGCCTCCGTACATGAGAACTATGTCTATGTTCGAGTCTCCAGACATTCCTCATTATGAGCCATGTTCACTTAAGACTCTAAAGAAATTAGTGAGCAAGGCAAGAGGTATAGGCCCTCCCACTCCAGTTCCAGAGAAAGTTGAATCTAAGACTAGAGATATCAGCACACAATATTCAGATCAGGAATTCGATTTTCTCTGTACTTGCTTTTCGGACGATGAAGTGGATAAACTGTTCCAAGAGTTACTAAAGGAGCCGAAATTATTTACCACCGAGACGAAATTCAAAGTAGTAGATGGTACCTTATCTCCGTCAAATTTGGCAAAACATCCAAGTACATTTGCTACAGAACGGGCAAAGTCTCTGAAGCATTTGCTTGATGATTCGCCAGAATTGAAAGAAATATTTAAAAAGCGTGACTGCAAATTTTAATATACGTACATAATTAAATAAAAATAACGTTCATCCTATTTTTATACTTACATAAAACATTCATACTTAATAAACTTTTTAAAATAATAAAACGCAGTTTTAATTATTCATATATGACAAATGTAGGGGATAGCACCAATATCACTGATATGCCAATTGGTAGACTTCAAACACCCTTGAGTGTAAAAAATAATCAGGTTTGCATATTCCCTTACTATGTTTAGTAAAGCGAACGATAGTTAAATTATATTAGGCAAATAGTGATTAATTAGAACCAGTAAGAGACCGAAATCTGGCCCCTATTATAGGACCAATATACTAGCACGCAATAACTTTTCACTGCTTTAAGTCGAAACCCAACTTTCGTACTAAATTAACACTAAAAGGTAACATAATCACTTAAAGGTGGTAGAGCCGTTAGAGCCGTCACCCGGGGCGGTACCACCGCCACCCTCATAACCCGCCGTAAAGCAACATGTTCTTCATGTATTGTGTTTCGGTTG
>DWON01010496.1:0-10736 GCA_018251015.1 Phocides pigmalion okeechobee
AACTCCTGCTTGTAAATAATAACTATTAGTTCAATAAAATTAAGCATTTTTAATATAATAAGGCCGAAAAGATGCAAAATACTAAACATAAAGCTTCAATTACTGATGAAACTAATCGACATTAATTTTCGTAACTATCGTGGTTTAAGCATACTAATATAGCTACGAATGGAACAGTAAAATAAAGCTAGGTAATTCGTTTATATGAAGCCGCGTGTCAAATAAGCTGATACAATAAAACGATATAGGGAAAATAGATGAAACAGTTGTCTATCCACTGATTTTACAGATCCAGAAGCATATGTTATAAAAAAATTATCGAATTAACGATAATTTATTACTTACAAAGCATTTAAAGCGGACTTAGTAGTATTGTGTATTGATATATCAATTTTCGTAAGTTACCTAAAAGTATTGAGTTTAATAATATCTCTGCGACTACGTCTCTGCACAAGTGACTTTACCGAGAGGTTATTAATCGCTTCCCGCGGGAGCTACGCCGACACTTGCTTCTCCCGCTTGGAGTATACCGTTTTTTACATGTGCAAACCTAGCTTACATTCAGACAGACCTAATAGACAGGACATTATCTGAATACATTTTGCAAAAGCACTCTATCACAAGAGTTAAAATTGGTGTTTACTAGTTCATCTATCTAGACATCACTTTTTAAGTTTCACTGTTGAACTAGGCCTAAGGCCTTGATAACATTTAATCCAGTCATAGGATCGGGATAAATATAAAGGAATATAATATACGTTTAGAAATCTGAAGCAGTAAATGAATATAAGAGGCAGTAACGCCCTCCTTGTAGTAATAACCAAACCGTTTAAGTTATACGTAGAGACATTAGGAGTTTTTATTATGACATAGTTCTAATAGCGTTTCTCACCACGTGGGATTGTAACCCTTAGTGCATGGTTATACGGTTTATTTTGGTTTCGTAGCAAATTTGAGACTGGCTTTGTCGCCTACAAGTCGGTTAGGGCGGGCCGCCCAAACGTTTAGCGACCGTTTAACTAAGCCTGAAGGTGGTTCTAAGGACACACCCACGAGGGAAAATTTCGACTTAACATTGTTTTACCTACACTTAAAAAAACCTTGTTTTTTCTATTAAATATTACCTACTTTAAAGTAATAATTTGTTTTCGTTATGTACAGTTTTCCATTTCTGTCTTCAATAGTATGTCATGCACGTGTTTTTTCAATAATATGTTTTCAACAGAACGGCAAAGCAGAGTTATAGAAAACAAATTTGCTATCAGCATTGGTCTCTTGATAGGATTCTTATGAAATTTCATATTGGTTATGAATGTCCAAAGGCGGTAATGCTTGTTTAACATCATGTGGTTACTCCTTGCTACGTAAAAGCCACTGTAAATTTGATCAAACATGACAACCTACATACAACATATTCACACAAATAAATGACTCGAAGTTACTAAAATCATCTAAAATTTTATATTAACGATACTACGTAGCCTAATGTTAGATACCTTTTATTTAAGCATTACCCGTTTTTTTTATTAGAAGAGCAGAAAACGAGCATGCAAACCACCTGATGTTAAATATTCGCAGCCCATAGACATCCACGTACAACCACAAACACGACCGAAATCCTATCTGCGCTCGAACGTAGATGCGTTGCATCTACGTCCTGAGGACTAGGATGGTCGCCTCGCTTCAAAGGCAACCGTACCGTAACCGACCGAATTAAAAGTAATGTTTTACGGCGGATTATGAGGGCGGCGGTGGTACCTCCCCGGTTGAACTATAGTTCTCCCACCTTTAAAGTACATATCAAATTAATTTATTAAATCTAAAGCTTTTATATTAAAATGCCAACTGCCTACGAGCTTGCAAGTCATTTGATGTTAAATGGTCGCTGCGGCCTACTTACATACACGCTCAACTACAAACAAGACCGAAGTACTATAAAAGATCGCACTTCGCATAGCCGCTCCTTAAAACTATCATAAAAGCGGGTGTCAAATTTAGCCAATTAAATATTTATAAATATTGGTTATGTTAGAGAAATCTTCTACATGTCTATGGAAACGGCTGGTTATTTTTAAACACCCGCACATAGCTAATATTAACAATAATATTGTTAATAATCTAAATAATAAGAACCAATGAAGTCAAATTTCAACAAATTTAAATCGGTTCACCCCTTTCAAAGCTACGATGTCACAGCCGACAGAACACACACAGCATAAACATAAAAAACTTCACACATCGACACAGTCTCATATACCTACATAGGGTCCAAACTTTTTAGTTGTGTTAAAAAGTTCTGTGTGGCAAACTTGTAAAATACCTTTTGCTACATAGGTTGAAAATAGTTTCCAAGTTTGAACCCCGAATCTAGAAAGGAAGTCTAAAATTATGTGGCTGATCTATCACAATATACGTATGCTAGTGATAGTCTAATAGTATTTTAAATTTCGAGTTCTCAGACGGGGATCTTGGGTTCGAATCTCTGGCACGTAGGTGACTTTAATTTGTCAAAGCTATGTGCAAATTAGACATGAATTATCATTTAGCTTCAACGATGAACGAAAACTTCGTAAAAAATCTTCATGGCTGAGAATTCCCCATAAAGTTCTCAAAGGCGTGAAAGGCTACAAATCCATATTTGAGCGTCGTAACAGACGCTGACCTTACCCTTCTCTTTCTGAGAGGAAACCTGAACCCAACAGTAGTGTAGTAATCTGAAGGTAGTAAGTAATTAATTGATGGAGAAGATCACAGCTGGCTAACCCTGATAACTTGCGTTTACATATAAATAAATGTAATTTTTCCATATCTATTAGCAAGCAGTCATAGCCGAGGCAGAAGCAGCGTGGAGCGAGTAACGAAGGCGCGTTTGATATGTTAATTCTGGTAATTCGCGCCTTTTTCCCCGCCGCCATGACAGCCGCTGCAAACTCTGTATGCGTCTCGTACACTCGATTTATATTTAATGCAGACGTTTCATTATATATTCCATTTATTATTTTTAATATAATTATACTTATTTGTAACCTATTAACGGGTAATAATAGTTTTTTCTTGTGTTAGAATAGTTAAATTTAGTTTTAAACAAAAGCCTTATAGACTTTCATCCAAGTATAATGAAATTATGACATACCGATATAGTAATGTATCTGAGAGAATGAAAAGAAGAAATCAAAGAATACCTATATCCTAATTTATTTCCATCAACAATGGCTTACTTGGTTCTTCTCCAAAAATACCACACAAATTATTAATATTATCAAATTCTCAACAGTTAACTGTATCATTTTTTTTTTAAGAAACGGACATGCAGGCCACCTGATGTTAAGTGATCACTGCAGCCCATGGACAACCACGTCCAATCTCAAATAGAACAGAAGTTCTATTTAAGGATGGACGCGGATGCGTTCCTACTCTTGAGGACTAAGATGGTCGCCTCCAATAATGTGCAAAGAGTGAAATATCCTCGGCATTATAATGGCAAAAATATTATCTATGCTTACAAGCTTCCATTACACACTTATATACATATAACACATATAGCAACCATTTTGAACACAACGTTTCACGTAGCAGTTACAATCAATTTAAGACTTCTCTTGCGACGCAATAATCTAATTTTAATATTTAAAAGTGACAACATTAACCCACGCCTGCTCTTCTTCGTTTTCATGTTCTGAATACGAAATCAAAACGGGAAGCGGGCAAAAGGCGGCCATATTGCTTTTAGCACCCTTTAATGGAAAGTATTTGAGAATAAAATAAAGCGGCGTGATTAAAGTGTAAATGAAGTGATTTGATATTTTAGCGAATTTTGTACATGCTTTCTTTTTCTTTCTCTATTTACTGAGTGTATTTGGTAATACGGATTACGCTCCTAAAGAGCTCTGCATGTAAAAACATACCCATACTTTATGTTGAGTTGAGTTAACAGCACACATTATTGGAAATTAGTGTCATTATTTATGTAAACGTTTTATCTGTAAGGTACAGAATCTGTATGATTCAACCGGGGAGGTACCACTGCCGTACCCATTTCAACAATGCTTGTTTTTCTGTACTAAGGTATAGTTGCAGTCTTCTGTTCTGTCTTGCATGCATCGATATCGACTGTAGGCGAATGTGATTTCTTATCATGAGTTGGTCTGCGGAGCCCTTTGTTATCTTCATCTCCAAAAAAATAAGAAATATTTTTAAAGATCCAAAAAAACATAGGATTTGTATAAATACACAAGTAATATAACAATTTTGTTAAAGTAAAATATTCTGGTACATCTATCAACATTCTACACATAAAATCAATCTATGGCAATTAGATGAACAGATTGCTTTCAAAAACTCTAAAGCGTTAATTTGCATACGTTTAAAGCCATTTCTGAGGCGACAGGGGGAAGGAGGGCGGTAATCAGCGTAATGGCAATCATGCAAATGGCGGGATCCAACTGAAAGCCTCAACCGGCTTGTTTCAGGAGTTAAAATGGAGATCCACTTAGCGCCCTACGCAACTCACATACGCAATTGATGGCGCCGTCGCTGACTATACAAAACCAGAAGAGACAGTAATCATCAGCTCCTGACTATGACATACTATTGGGTACGGGTCTTCTCTCAGAATGAGAAGGATTAGTCTATAGTTCTGTACGCTGGGCAGGTATATTTAGTAGACTTTATACACCTTTGAGAACTTTATGAAGAATTTTCAGGCATGCAGGTTTTTTTACAAACTATTCTTTCAGTTCTAATACGCACATATTTTTATCATACCGGAATACGCGCCAGAGCTTTAAAGTTGGGAGAACTATAGTTCGACCGGGGAGGTACAACCGCCGCCCTCATAGTCCGCCGTAAAACATAACTTGTGTTTCGGTTGAAGAGGTGCGTTTGCCGGCTACACTTTGAAGCGACACAAACATCTTAGTCCTGAGGAGTAGTAAAGTATCTACGTTCGAGCTCAGATAAGATTTGAGTCTTGTTTGTGGTTGTACGTGGATGTCTATGGGCTGCGATTTTTTAATATCAGATGATTTGCACGCTTGTTTGCTACTTCTTCAATTATAAAATATATACATATTCACATTATTACGCCAATTATATTTAAAATCCTTGTGTAAAAATTAAAAATTATGCGCGAACCGATATTCGCGGAGTCGCAGAGCAAAATCGTTTCTAATATAAGATGAAGAAGAGAAGAGATGGACCTCGCCAGTCTGTTTATAACTGATCTTTGGCAAAGCCGCGAACGAATACAACACAGACCTCTCCTAACGAATTTAAACGCCGGCATAAACTGAGCTATACACTGCTAATTGAGGATTTGTAACACGAACTTGCCGCTTTGCTTTGAACAACTCGTTACATAACACTTAAAGTGCGAGTTTATATCTCTTCATTATGTGTAAACTAATTTCTAGCTACATATTTATATATACTATGACATTTTAACGACAAAATCCATAAATTCATTACTAGTACCTATAAGAAAAATAAATATAAGCAGACTTAAAATGAGCTTTGTTTTAAAAAACATAACAGAAATATGTATCCATATTATTCCGAATACTATCTACACGTAGTAATGTTGCAGCTCTATTCGCTCATTTTATGTTTTTGTATTCTAATAACAAAGAACAGAGGAGCATTAAGAAATTCCGAGAGACGCCAGTTATACAGCTGCTGTTTAAATTTAAATAGAACTCCCCCTCACACCCCGCCCAAAAGCTTCAGAAAGTGTCGTTTATGTACTCAAAGCATATGCAAATAGATGTTTTAAAATTTTAGGGAGCGAACGCCACTTTAGTCCCTGAAGCACTTGTGAGTATCAAAATGTAAATTTACCCTTTTATGTTTACAAATCATGTAAATAAAAGCGTTCATTTTATTGACTTTAGCCCGGTAAATATTAGAGCTTCTACTTCAAACGAAGTGTAAATTAATGTAAATATCCAATATTAAATACGTACCTGTTTATGTGTCTACTTTGCCAATGTGTCTCTTGTGCCAATGTTATTATGAATATATTAGGTGTCTAGATGCTCCCCGCGACTTAATTTACGTAAGCTTCAATATTCGTGTTTTTCCGGCTTTTCTAACACCTACAGTTCTTATGTAACTTGTAAATTGACAAAGCTATTCTATTTGTAACCCGATCGAAATGAAACTTACTGCAATAGTGAAAACAACAATAATCGGTTAAGCCTCTTTTGTTATTAGCGCGCATATATGCCCCTAATAATGGATTTTTGCATACACCTTCCGCGTACGGACAGCGAGATTAGTTACAAATTTATTTTTGTATAGATGTCTAAGCTAAAAGCTTAGACTATTCTGTTCCACTTTTTATAATATCAACATATATTAACTTTCATCCAGTAGTCATCCATGCAGGCCACCAGATCCTAACGATTGCTATAATCTTTAGATATCCACACTAAATTTAAAACAAGACCGAAATGCTATCCAACAAGCGTTGCTTTTCTTTAGGAAAAGCAACGCTTGTTGTATGATCTCATCCCAAACAAGTATTGCTTATCGGCGAACTAAAAGAGAGACGTATCATCTATTAAGTGTGTGTGTTTTTTTTTATGTGAGAAGAGTAGCAAACGATACAAACCACCTGATGTTAAGTAGTCGCAGCCCATAGTACAACGTACAACCACAAACACTACCGAAATCCTATCTGAGCTCGAACGTAGATACGTTGCTACGTCTGAGGACTAAGATGGTCGCCTCGCTTTTTGAAGCTGTGTAGCAGGAAACCGCACCTCTCCAGCCAAAACACAAGTAATGCTTTACGGCGGATTATGAAGGCGGCGGTGGTACCACCCCAGTCAAACTATAGTTCTCACACCTTTAACAACAGTGCAACGCATTTGTGTTCAAGTTTGCTTGATAGATCGACTTCATGTAACAATACTAGCTCCCGTCATATTTGACCTGGACAGATCTGCAGGGCCAATTAATTGTCGTAAGCCTTAACGCCCGTTTGATCCTTCCATCAAAAAACCAGATGAGATCTCAATCCTAGCAAATGAAAAAACATTTTAATTAAGTACATGTTTAATACTTTACAAGTCACATTTACAAAGATATTTACATAAATGCTATTAACATAACACAACAACAAGCTAATTATATTATGACTTAAGGAAAGACAAGTTATTATAATGTGGTGAGTCTACTCGTGTGCCTTTCTAAGATTTCATTAAATGTGAATTTTAAAGACGCGAGCACTCTATTTGAGATAATATTTAGATCAATTAAAATTACTATACAATGAGAATCTTATTCCTTTTTAACCTGATATCTCCTTTATAGGCACCTCCTCGATGGTATCTTACACCCATGTGTAAGATACCATCGAGAATGAATAACAAATCATTTACTGAAAACAATATCTAAATGAATCGATCCGAACGTTCGCATATATTTCGAATATATGAACATCCAAAAATTTTTTTTTATATGCCTGTGTAAATACAATACAAATATAATACAAAATAACACACACACACACATAGACGCGCAACAAAAAACCTCTCACCCTAAACCTAAACGCATACACCTTCTCCATTTCGTAGTTAGTAAAAAACAATAAGTCATAAATCGCGGTCAACATTCAATACTGCGTGCTCATCTCGTGTTTAACGGGGTATGTGAACACGATGTCCTCTGATACGTCGGTGAGCAGAAGCCGGTGCCAGCTGCCTGCCCACTGCCTCTGACAACGATGCGAGGAGACAACCAGTTGTCGTGCGGTTCACGACCACTGCCTGCACATGCTTGGCTGCACCACGTCCATTGCTATTGATTATGTGTTATCTTCTTACTACAGCTTCCATTCGGACTCCGCATCAAATTAATCACAAATAGAAATAGCTGTAATATTCATTTCATAAACAGAATTATACAGTATTATTTAGTAACTTTTTATAGTTTTAGTGTTATATTACACACGTGATTTTTGCAGCGAATACAAAAGTATATATTTGAAATTTAATTATGTTTTCCGATTTTGTACACTGACTATTAACATTTTTAAATTTTAATTAACTTAGATATTTTATACTTTCAATCAAATAGTACCACGTTTGAACGACGCTGCTGGTGACAAGAGGACTGGCTCATATCTCGCGCAGAGAATTGCGATTGCTATCCAGCGCGGGAATGCAGCTAGTGTTCTTGTTAGGTTTTTATTTTAATTAGTTTTAAGATTTTCATCATTGTATATGTGATAATAAATTTAATTAAATTAATGTATATAGGTTCATGTATAGTTGAAAATAGTGGGTCCAAAATAGTTGCATGGTCGGTTGCATACTGATTGATAATTTAAATGGTTGGACAATAATTCGATCGGGGAGGTACCAATGCACTCATAATCCGCCGTTGTCGCCGTCCTTGTGTTTTTATTGGAGAAGTGCGGCTACAAGCGAGGCGACCATTTCAGTCCAGAGAAGTACTAACGTATCTATGCACGTCAGGTGGGACTAATGTCCTGTTTGAGGTTAGACGTAGATATCCGTGGGCTGCAGAGACCAATTAACATCATATTTCTTGCACGAACGTTTGCTACTTTTTAATCTTTAAATATTATAAAGCAAAGTCTGTTCCCAATAAAATCAGAAAGTACTGCAAGGATTTTCTCACTGTTTTCAACAACAGGTAGAGTAATAAGAAAGAAAGTTTTTTGTAAATTAGGCGAGAAATGAAATAGTTAAATTCAATATAATAATTCAGTCGTCGTTCGAAATAGATTTTTCTAATTGTTCGTTTTTGAAATATTATAGAAAAATACTATAAGTAAATATAAACTCTACTACCCGAGCGAAGCTGTGCCTAGTCGCTAGTATAAAAATATGATAATGTACTTCAATATTGACTTCTGCGCAAGGCCACAGGAAAAGCTAGTATTTTTAATAGGTTTATTAAGAGATAGGTATTTACTCTTTATTGTGATTTATTATTTCAGTAGTGGACAGACAGTTGAATATTTAAATATTAATATACATATTTATAAAGGTATTTTATACGTTTGATAAAATCAGGCCGACGGATAAAAACACATGGTAGAAAACATTCAAATTTAAGAAATAAGAAATTAAAAAGTAGTAGAAATACAGTTCGATCGGGGAGGTACTATCGCTATCCTCATAATCCGCTGTGAAGCAACTCTTGTGTTTCGGTTGAAAAGGTGTGGTTGGCGGTACATTTACAAGCGAGGTGATCATCTCAGTCCTCAGAAGTAGCAACATATCTACGTTCGAGCTCAGATAGGATTCTTAACCAATGCTTCTTAGATTGGTTAAGAAAATCCGTAGCTGGCTCGTGTCTATATTCAAAGGTATACAATACGATTTCAGGTATTCGAGCATCCAAACTAAGTTGTATTCTTGGACCATGTTAGTCCAAGTAACGAGGCGAAACCGGTCATTTAACGATGACACCAGCATGAGTTATTGCCGCCAATCAACGCCATTCCCTCAATTTAGTAAAACTACTGTGAATTATTCCTTTCTATGTTATATATTTCCATATTTCGGAATTATTTTATCACGTTTAACACCTTGACTGCGTTGTTTACACATACATATATTAGATCCGATCAGCGTTGTGGGCGGCACTAAACTTATTTCCCTAGACTAGAGATGCGACAATTTACCGAAATATTGTATTTTTTAGCATCTGTGTATTGTCTACAATTACACAGCCGTAATGTTCGCCCAATCTTGTATCGCCGAACGTAGTAATAGGATTTCGGTCGTGTTTGTAGCTGTACGTGGATATCTAAGGGCTGGGACTACTTAACATCAGGTGGTTTGCATGCTCATTTGCTACTCTTCTCACAAAAAAAGTTAACTAAAAGTATTTCCATGAACATGTCATATCAGTATGTAGTATTTGAATATCCAAGCGGCGCAAATATGTTCCACTTAGCAGTAACTACGTGTTTATTCCACTTGGCTTTGAAACATTTAGTTCAGGGGGTCAGAGTGCCAATTTATTTCAAATGTTAGTCTCACATTTGATTGATGCTGGGGACAAGAAGGGTAGTTTATATCTCGCGTAGAGAATTACTATCGCTTTTCAGCGTGGGAATGCTGCCTTTCTTGACACTGCCGCATGGGCACGGACTCCCTTTAGATTGTTTAAGTTAGACTTTTATTATAATTGGTTTAAAGGTATTTTATGTTTTTTTCGTGTGAAGAGTAGTAAACGAGCATGCAAACCACCTGATGTTAAGTAGTCGCGGCCCCTAGACATCCACGCACAACCACAAACACGACTGAACTCCTCTGAGCTCGGACATAGATACGTTCCGATTCCTGAGGACTGCGCTGGTCGCCTCCATACAGTGTAATCGGCAACCGCCCCCTCTAACCGAAACACAAGTAATGTTAGATTTGTAATTATTATTACGTGGTTTTGATAACTGATATACACATGACATGTTAAAAATTTAAAATAATGTATTACAATCTCTTACTATTAATGCTAAAGATTAACTGCCAGTCAGATTTTAATGAAAGAGATTGATGGACATACACAGAGGTGATTATGTTATCCGATAAATAGGTAATAATTATGTAATACAATACGCGTAATGAGTAATGAGTTATGTACAATTATGTAAGTAATAACTTTTGAAGGTGGGAGAACTGTAGTTCGTCCGGGGAGGTACAACCGCCGCTCTCATAATCCGCCGTAAAGCATTACTTGTGTTTCTCAGGAGTAGTAAC
>DWON01010497.1:0-10736 GCA_018251015.1 Phocides pigmalion okeechobee
GGTGCCGCCCCGGGCGAGCTCTAACGGCTCTACCACCTTTAATTTTGTTGCTATACAAATCTTTAATTGTCTGAGCGAATAAAAAACGTTTTATTTTTAAAAGAACATTGTCCTTGTTATAGCCACTGACCGACTTGTAAGAATTTTTTGCTAACTGTACTCACGCCGTCGCATATACGTCCAATTTCAGAGCGGCACAGTTATAAAACGCGTACTGTAATATCTAGATAATATAAAAGGAAACAAACCTGTAATATAATAAGGTATGAAGCAGCAGTATCTAGCATCTTCCTCTGCAAGCATTCCTGGAATAGTTCCTTGGGCTTGCCGGCCACTGAGAATAGGTACGCCCACAGAGCTATCTCTGTCTTTCTTGCGCATTGCACTACGGTCTGCAAAAAAATACCAAAGCGTAAATTAGGGTACTATTAAAATATTTGTTCAGGGTAACACATACATATGTAAAAGAAGCTTTATGTCTTTTGAATAGTTATGGGATACAAGCATTACTACTTCCTATTTTAGGTGGAAATAACAAATTGCAGCCTCTATTGAACGGAGACAAATTTCCAGAAATAGCATATAGACGTGTTAAAAGTCGAAAACTTGTCCTTTTATTTTATTTTTGGTATTTTTAGAGCATATAGACGTGACGCGTCCCAAATTAATCTCAGGTGTAGCAATGCACTTGTCTTTTTGCTTATATCAAAGAACATATAATCATTTATTCTTTAAAATCACTATACAGACTATGTTAAACGAAATTGCTCGGATACAAGATAGTTTTATAATATAGTGGTATGGTTTCAGGAATCAAGGTATAAATGCACATGTACAGGTTAGATGTTAAATGTCTACTGCCAGAGATAATTGAACAGCTGGAAGCGTGAATGTTTCCCAACCTGCAGGTACACGGGGAACTCATGCACGAACTCGATGACGCTGGGCAGCTGCGCGTCAGGGATGGGCTCCTTGCTGGTAGCCTCCTCCTCCAGCACTTCGTGCAGCAGCAGTTCCAACGAGTGCGGGAAGTACGGCAGCTGGGCGCACGAGCGCGCGATCTCCCACGCGTGGTAGCCCAGGTTGCGTCGGAGCAGCTGCCTCAGGATCTGGTGCAGGTACACTTGACTCTGGAACACATGTCGTGTCGTTGTGTAGGTTTAAATTCAGTCGCTTTAAAATATATCTCCTTAACCTTTTCGTCATAGGAACCGTTCAACACTTTTCGCCTTGTCATGAACCACCAAGCATTTAGCAATAAAAAAAATATATTTTATTGTCTGTTTGTTATCTGCCTGTTTGTGGTTTGTTTTTATTATATTTTATTGTGAGTTATTAATAATATTTTTTTTGTTTAAGTTTTTTTTAATGATTTATTTTTATATCGTATTTTATCAGTTTTGTATTTACATGAAAATTTGTATTTTGTGAATAAGTAGGGTTGTTCACAAATATATTGAAAACATTTGAAATCTCAAATTTCATTTTTGAAAGTTACAGTGATTTCGATTGGTACGATAGTGCGTCTAGACATTGGCGTAAACTGCTTGATCAGAAATGTGCTTTCAAAGACAGTACAGACTTATTTCTCAACAAATGTTGCTACGATATAAATAAGTCTAATTAACATTACACGATTAAGTACAGGAATATATATTATAGGTAATAGAATAAACACTTACTGTCCTATTTATAACGCAGAAGGGTAGTGAGAAAACAGAATTGGAGTCCGAGGCGTATAAAGTCGTGTCGTTCTCCGCTCCGAGGAGAATGGCGTCGTCGAACAGAATAGCTGCGAATAATTACATTAATGTGTTATGTAATAAAGCGAAAATTTTTTATACATACTTTAAGGGACATAGCTAGTGTGAAATTATAAAAAAATCGACTTTTTTTTCATACTTCCTGATCGCGTATAACTTGAAAATCATTTATTTCTTCAAAATTTTTATTGTGTATTCCTTAAATATGTATAAATATATCCTTAAAATTTTAAAACAATTGATACAGTATTTTTTTGTTATTAGTGTATGTGGTGTGTAATCGTTCTAAAGAATAGAAAACAATAAACAAATCCATGAACTTTCCCATACTTTCTCATAGAAAGCATACTAGTGTACTCATGAGTAGAACGGGACTCACTGAGCGGATATATGTTGAGATGGAAAGGCAGCATGATCCGTTTGGCCATGAAGGTGTGCCTGGCGGTGGGTCCCCAGGCGCCCTCCTGGCGGCGCGCGTCGCGAGGCAGGAGCGGCAGCCACACGCGCGCGCCCAGCGCCCCGCACCACAGCCACAGCGCGCGCGACAGCTGCGTGTGCGCGCGCGCGCCGCCGCCCGCCGCCCACACGCTCTCCACGCACGACGCCAGCACCGTCGCCGGCAGACAGCTGTACGCCTGTACCATTTGACATGAATACGTCTTTTAATTAGCTCCCTTAGTGGTAGACAATACTAAAAGTCAATGATAACAAATTAAGGGTATACAATTAGGTATGACTGTCTGTGTCCAAAATAAAATAAAATAAATAAATTATGGCTACACATACATTCTAAATTGAATCACGCTACTGTATGTATAGTTATGGATACGAGTCGTTAATGGAATTTGTTACAGTGATCGAGGACGACGTGGAGGGCGCGCCAACATGCGACACCTTGAAGTCGTTTCGTACATACGTTTCGATGGTTACGTAGAAATATTCGAGCAAAACACACGGTCGTGTCTACGATAAAGCCAAACTCCGATTTTTTTATAATATGGAAGTAGAAACGAACATATGATACACCTGATAGTAAGTCATTTCAGTTCACAGTATCTATAACTCCATACCGAATATGTTCCCCTTGAAATCAATTACAATGGCGTTGTTACGCCTAAGAACCAAGATGATAGCCTCATTTGTACATGAGCCGACATTTTATATTACAAAAGCAAACGAATGTGTAATCTATTTGACATCAAGTGGTCGGTACAGCACATAAACATCCGAATTGAACTTAAAACACAACTGAAAACCTGTTTGAGATTCTTTGCATTAATTTTAACTTATCATTTTAATATGTGCCAACATTTTTACTATCAGTATGACGTAGCATAATTTTTACTCTGTACCTGATACTCACGATTAACGATTTTTGATTGCCGATATTTCGATTCAATTGCATACCTCTTCGTAGTATAGCAATCAACGACAAAAAAAAATAAAAGCATAATCACCAATAATATTAATTTCAAATCATATAGCGTAATTTATGTAGAATGTTTTAGGTACTAATAAAACAAAATCACCCGGTAATTACTAATATTTCATAAAATAACAATAAAAATATATCAATTTCACAATAAAGTTCACCTACATTCGTATTAGCAGCAATACAATAATTATTAGATATTATTATAACTTTAATAGGTGTCTTGTGAAACTGGTTCAGTTTGAAATCTAGGATGAAGCGAAGTAAATGATAGATATTGAAAAAATGAACAAATCACTGCGAATGAAGTAGAATTATTGACATCCAGATTAAGTTTTTCCTCCGGAGGTGATTAACTTTGTAAGACTGTGTGGAGTTAAATAACGTATTAGGTAATGTTACGTTCAAATGCTTTACGATGTTATTACTATAATTACAATCAAGGATTATGATTTGATTAACTCTATCATAATTTTTATTATAGAAAAGGTGTACAGTTTAGAAAAGTAAAATGACACATTATTTACAATTCGTTTTAATTACAATGTTGATAACGTACTCTTTAATAGAGCCTTTTAATCCAGAACATTCTTACATTCAAAATTGTCTCTTACTGAGTGACTTTCGGTAAAAGCTTCAATGTATATTGTCCAACACCGTATCCAGTAACTCTTCCCCATATAAGGCCTACTGTAATCATAACTCTTCTCACCATCATTATTGTATCTTCCAGTCTTCCTTTATTCCTTCTGTCGCCTCAAGATATTTTTTGGTTACATATTATTATTTCTTATGAACTTGACAACAAAAGACGTAAAATTTGTCTTGTGCAATGCATGCATTATACAAAAAATATACGCCCACTTTGTGGCAGGAATATAGAGAGACTTTATATGTATATAAGAACTATTGTAACCTATTTCCCACACTAAAGAAGATTTTGATTTGATTTGAGTCTTCTTTCGTTGGAAATTTATTTATAGATTTCAACTTTTACTAGTCCGTAACGGAAGTCGTTTAATGCATAATGTAAAACCGAGTTCAGTTCGTCTCGTGTAAATTACCTAGACTCAATTCTCGCAACAATTATCGAGTGTATCACAATACATTTTGTCAAGTTACTAATATATACTCGAGCGCAATCAGAGCAAATCGTCTCTGTGTTTTCAAGTGTGTTGCGTCAAGCAAGGCTGACGGATCCGCATCAACTATTTTTGTAACATATGATAATTAATGCATTGGCGACAAAATATGTTTATATGGTTTTGTAAATAGTTGACAAACAACTCATGAACTCTCAGAATAGATTTTAATATTTTTAAGATGTTATTCATCTAATTAGTTTAAGAAAATCCTTATTTGATCAAATGGATTGACTTTCAGAAGTTTTGACAAGTAGCATTTAAATAATGATGGTTTTCCAAATAATATCTTAACTACGAAGTTTCGATAACCCAACCCTAAGGGATTTCGGCACAAATGTAAATAAACGTTATGCGCATTACATCAGTATATTATGCGTTTTCACCACTGAAGGCTGTATGAAAATGAGGAAGACTAATGCAAGCCTCGGTACTTGTAGTTGCAGCTATCTGCAGCCGCGCTCGCGTGAAACAGTCGACATCCGCCAAACGGCAGGACATGAAGGTCTAAGGCAATCGCCTATAAATTGACTACTTTGCTCCTTATGTATCAGTACGTTTTTGACAGCAGGTGGTCGATGCGGCTCCGACAATGAAGTACAGTCTTGCGGTTCGTGCATATACAATATCAATCCATAAGTGTCGATGGAAACCGGCTTAGTCCAAGGCTTCAGTTCTAAGTTTTGTGGAATTTAATCCGCAGATAACGTGTCTCCTGGCGTTGACGACGTCAATCAAGGCTGACGGAGATCTAGGCGGCCTTGTGTACGCACCTGGATACTCTTCTTTGAATTACTATGTACGTTTGACAAATTGTCATTATCGAAATCATTCAAAGTAATCATCAACTAATCCTTAATGCCTATTTCCAGAGTTACCCTAGTTACGCTTTTGAATACGCAGTAAAAGACCCACACACGGGAGATAACAAGGCACAATGGGAAAGACGAGATGGAGACACAGTTAAAGGTAATATAAAACCCAAGTAACAGTTGTAAAATATAATAAGTTATCTACAAGAACAATTTTAATTATTTTACAAACATTCCAGGTGCTTATTCATTAGTGGAGCCAGACGGAAGTTTGCGTGTGGTGGAGTACTGGGCCGATGATAGATCCGGTTTCAATGCAATCGTCAAGAAACTTGGTCCAAACCTACACCCCACTACGCCTCACATTTATAAAGCACCCATCCCAGTTCTAGGTCACGGACATTCCCTCCCCATAACAGTAGGTCCAGTTGCGAATCTCGAAGGCTTGGCTAGCGCGCCACTTTTAAACGGTCCAGTATACGGGGGTTCTGTCTCCAGCGCGTCGCTGTACAAATCTGAACCGATAGTCAAGACGGTAGTTCCTGAGACCATATTACCAGCGCCTATCGTCCCGCCCGTAAAACCCGCGCCGATCCTACCAGAGCCAATACTGACACCACCGATCTACAAGCTGCCTCTCCATACCGCTGCAATAAAGTCCGCGCCGATCTTACAAGAGCCAATTTTCAACGCGCCTATATACAAACAACCGATTTTGTCTCCACCCATCTTGAAGCAGCCTTACATTCCCGCGCCTATCGTTAAGCCACCCCTCTTCGTACCAGCTTCGTTGCCCGCACCGATATACCCATACCCATATCCTATATCGAAAGGATACGATCTTGGACTAAACGCCTATGGACACGGACTTAAAGAGCCATTGCTACCTTACGGACATCTCGACGGTCTCGGTTACGGGCCTGTAGACAAAGGCTTCCTACCATCTTTAGGTGATCTGCAATACCCCGGCCTAGGATATAAGCATTAAGAAGGAATCCAGTGAACATATTATGTTGACTCTAAATAAAAATGCCGCTACCAATTCTAAATACAACTTGTCCTACAGAAAGTGAACTGACGATATGATTGTAATATACTAGTTTAGTTAATATATAAGGGTATTTAATACTTTAAGTTATTAGTCGAAGTATGTTAGAGCACAAATAAAGCATTGGCCACTGTGTGGTAGTTATAAATTTGATTCGTTTTTCATTTCTACAACAAGAGTAACGTTCAACCTATTTTATATTAGAAATAGAAAACGAGAGAGCAGTCCAACTGATGTTAAGTAGTGCTTGCAACTGGTTATGCACATCAAACGTCAAACAGAACTGAAGTTTAAATAAGTAGACGCGTTGATAATCCTAAGAGCTGGGATGAGCGCCTCGCTTCTAAGGTTATCCGCAATTACATCTCCCGAACCAAAACATTAAAAAATGTTTCGCAGCGGACTGTGTCGATGGTGGTTGAACTTCTTGGATCTAAGTTTTAACAACCTATAAAACCAACCAACCAATTATGTTGTAATCATTTTATTTCCGGAAAATATAATTTCGGATGTTTGTGAGGCGCGTTTACATTTGCGTCCAACTGATAGATGGCTTTGTATATAGAATTTGCAGATGTATATACATATGTAGTTTTCATCGTACACAACGCCAGTAAGATACTTTGTATTACACGCATCAACGAGAATGCGAGTAATATGTAGATAAGGGTTAATTTTAAGCGCGGAACAGTTTTAGGTGAAACTTATAAGCAAAGAGAGTGGTCTTAAGGGGTAATATTCCACGGGCTGTTTATACCACGCAAAACATTTCAATTAATGTAAAATTTTTAACGTGTAATGCATTCATGCAAGCAGACAATGCTTGGCAGACGTAGACAGTTATTTTAAATAATTGAATCTATATGGACACTGCTTCAAAAAATAAATAAATTTAAAAATCCACACATTTTCAATGCGTTACAAAATTTGTAACGAAATCATTTTGCCTGTATAAACCTCAAAATTAATCAGTAGCACGATTCTTTAAGTATGAAAACGATTACACCAACATTTTCAAATGATGTACAAAAACATAAGTGAATCAATTCCCTGATTACAAGGTGGGGTAAGTGCAAAAACTTTAGAATTTCTCAATTTTCGTTGCTTCACTACATATTTGAATGAAATTAACAATTAAAAGCATTTCGTGCAATATCAATTAATATACAACCATGTGCTACTATTATGGTTACAGCGAATATTGGCGGTGGTAAAACATATACAATATATAAGCTGAACCAGTTCCTAATCAATCACACGTTTCAACGGCGTGCAACACGATAAACCGGCACTATGAAACGACTATTAACGGTAATGCTGCATTGTTAGATTGAACGATACAATTTATTATAACTTCATATAATCTCTAAATATTATAAAACAAAGTCCCCCGTCGCGTCTATCTGTCTGTTCGTGATAAACTCAAAAAGTAATAGACGGGTTTTCTCACAGTTTTCAACAACAGACAGCGTGTTCCTGAGAAAGGTTTTCGTGCATAATAAGTAAAGATTTTTTGTAGATTGGGCGGGAAATTAAATAGTTACATTAAATATAGTATGTTTCTAATTGTTATTTCTTGCAACTGGGTAATGAGTGGATACATTTATAAAAGAAAAATATGTAAGTAAACATAAACTCTATTACCCGGGTAAAGTTGGGCCGGGTCGCTAGTTTAATATATAAATAACTATGTACTGGCAAATGTAAAGTTGTAAGAATTTGTACATAAACAATAATGGAGCCTATAGGTATACATAAATTGAATTACGATTACTACTGAAGTAATCGATTAAATAAATAACACTTTTTTATTATGCAAAAATTAATTAATTAATTAAGCTGCTTAATTTAGCGAGTAGAGAATTATTTTTATGTATATAAACAAAAATTGTCTACTTTCAGACTTGGTTTCTTTTAGCTATAGCAGCAACGACCGCAAGTGTTTTACGTGAAACCGAAGGATACGTAAGCAGTCAAAATATCTAAACTTGTAAAATGAAGTTTGTAAAATTTGTAAAATCTCATTAACATAAAATGTTATTTGCAGCATTACCCTCGATACGTTTACAAATATTCTGTAAACGATCCTAAGACAAGAGACATAAAGGATCATTGGGAAGCGCGGGACGGTGATCTCGTGAAAGGCGCCTACTCCTTGGTGGAGCCGGACGGGAACTTACGTCTCGTCGATTACTGGGCAGACGATGCACACGGCTTCAACGCAGACGTCAAGCGGTTTGAAGCGTACACACAAGAAGATAATGTATTGCCTCCAGAGATTACACCTGAAGAACCTAAAGTGGCGCCTCCTACGCAGACGGAGCCGGAGGCTCCAGTCACACCGACGAGTTACGGATTCGGTTCCAGTGGAAACAAACCCCCACTCGGTGGACCCAACACGTCCGTAAGGGGGACCGGGAGCTTACTTTGGGACTCTCGGACCGGGTCCTACGGAGGATGGGTGCCACTTCAACAGAACTCAACGATACAAGCAACCATTTTCAACAAGAAATATATCGATGGGAAGTTACAAAGGTGGCGAATTGGACCTATTTCCCTTGACGGTAGAAAATTAGTCGTGAAAATTAAACATTAACTGGAATGTTAATGATAATAGTTTTTTTAAGTGAAGAAGCAATCGAGCGTGTAGGAAGTGATCAACGTTGTTATCATCATCGGGCACGTCCCTGACTTGTTGGACGGAGGAATACAGGCCTCGAGGTAAACCCTCTTTTCCTGGGCCTGAACTAAGGGTTGCATCCCGACGGATCACTGTTGTTCATGGACATCTATAACCAAATCCATATTGAATAGGAGTGCCATCTGAAGTCGATCATAGATACGTTACTAATACTGCGAAAAACACGGTCGCCACTTATGAATGTGAGCCGGCAACCGCACCATTCCACCGAAACGAAACAAGTGATTTATGTTAGGGAGTGGCAGCGGTATTTACCCAGTCGTAGGTACATGTTCTTCCATCTTACAAAAGTGTACCAAGAGACAATTAATACCGAATAAAAGTGCGCCTGACTTAATGTGGATCCTAGTCTTCTATATGTAAATAGTCCTGTGACATATGTATGTGTTAGATAGGTTAGTTTGGACACAGTTTGTTGCTATTTTAGAAAAAATAGCAATAAAATTAAGTGTAAATTAGAAAAAACAAGAAATGATCGCTTTTAGCGATGAGAATGCTATTGCTATAATCTATATTTCTGTTCTTAAAAATTAATTGTACATTGGAAACGAACACGACATAACCCTTAAAGTTAAGATCCCCTTTGTTATAAGCTATATTTCTATGTTCTAAAATGAAGTGTGAATTAGTAAATATAAGAAGAGATCGTTTATTTATCACTAAGAAGGTAGTGGGTTTATCCCTAAACCCACGTCTTGTTAAAACTTAGCTAACCTACATTTCTGTTCTCTATTTGCCTTTTTTGGAATTGCAATAAAACGTTTTTTAAATAAATAAAAAAAAACATTAAATTTGAACGTTCATTAAGTTGTATGAAAACACAATAAATGAGAAATTAAAAAGATTGTTAATTTTTTTGAAAACTATTTACCTGCATATCTACAACACAGTGTCCTAGAGTCAGTTTTATCAAGTACAAAATCAAATAAAATATGACCGCGTAATCTAAACAGACACTATATCAGAATTTGTTTACTGTACTACATTCAAGATGCTATTTGACTAAAACGTTATCTTGGCTTCAACTCCTGAACTATCCTATTATAGTCTTTCGGATTAATTTCATTTTATCTAAAAGAGTGAAAACTGAACAAACTAAAATAATAAAGAGAAAAGTGTCTACAAAAGTCTAGAAAGATCTAAAAATAAACTCTATTACCCGAGCGAAGCTGCGCCGGTCGCTAGTAAAATATAATACGAGTAAGCTACATTACAGAACGCTAAAACGGTCAAGTTACGAAATGCCTTCACTGAATCTACCACTGTATTGCTTACAGCGTAAAAACTCAGATAAAACTGTAGCTAAACGGGGTAATGTCTAAACAGACTAGATTTCTAGAAGTAACTTATTTCTAGAACTAAAACAATTCTACTATTTGGGTTGAAAAGGTTTACACTGATATACAATAAAAATAAAGAAAAAGGAATGTCTTTTTTATATTTATTAGTGTTTTTGTTTAATAGCTGTGCTGTGTAGGCTAAGATTAAATGATTTCTTTCTTTCTTTGTTTTTTCTTTCACATTACAACCGACTCTATTTTATTCTGAGTTCTTTCACTCTTAAAAATTACGTTAAACATTAAACTTTATGTAAACGTAAATTGATAGCGCCTTATAAATACTCAAGGTGGTTGGTCGCCGTAAAGCAACATGTTCTTCACGTATTGTGTTTCGGTTGGGGAGGTGTGGTTGCCGGACACACATTGTTGGATGCGACCATCTTAGTCCTCAGGAGTAGGACCGCATCCGCGTCCATCCTTAAATAGAACTTCTGTTCTGTTTGAGATCGGACGTGGTTGTCCATGGGCTGCAGTGATCACTTAACATCAGGTGGCCTG
>DWON01010498.1:0-10735 GCA_018251015.1 Phocides pigmalion okeechobee
ATGAGGGTGGCGGTGGTGCCGCCCCGGGCGAGCTCTAACGGCTCTACCACCTTTAGTTACATATAGACCTATAACATATAGGCCTTTTATGTACCGTCATTGTTAAACCAATATTTGTTACGTACGAGAAGAGTTGCCGGATACACTTATAAGCGAGGCGACCATCCTTAGAAATACAAGTTACAAATAACCCCAGATAGGACTTGTTTCGCCGCCTTTTCTCCAAAAGGAAACACTTTAGGAGTCGGTGGTAGTTATTGACTTTCAAAAAGAGTTTCGTTAAAGAATCTACTTTGAATAAAAAAATGATTTTGATTTTATTTCAATCCTTTTAAGTAATAATCTAATCTTTAGGACCAGCAACGCATATATAACGCAATATACATACGCAATAGGACTTTAGCTCTGTGAGTGATGAGAGCAAGATGTGATTGCCGTCTCCATTATTTATTAGACGACTATTTTGTCGTACATGTGACTCATAAACGCAACGGTCTTAGTCCTCAAGAGAAGCAACGTATTAACGATCAACTTCAAATGGGCTTCTGTTCTATATGGAGTTGGTTATAGATGTCTATAGGTTGCAGTGACCACTTCAGATCAGGTGGACTGCATGCTTTTTCTCTTCTTAAAAATTGTAAAAAACGATCTAATACAAGCTTATTCGAAAATTAGGAAAAATGCAATGACTATTTATGAATTAAATTTAAGGCTTATTTGCTACATCCATTTCATAAAGAAACAAAGACTAAAATATAGTTTATAATTACGCGGCAAATAAATGCAAGATTGCTCTATTATCTTTGGAAATCCGGTAGAAATAAGAGACGGGTAAACTTCAAATCTTTTTTCGCAAACTTCATGTAATTACAAGCTTAATTGCAATTAATCGATGCAATTTTGCAGTCACCTTAAGCTCTGTAAGCGATACGTTGATCGCGTGATCAAAAACCTATTTTCCCTCCAAAAAGAGTAATGGCGGAGGCTTTGAACACGCAAGACACTGCCTGTCACTTGAACCCGGAGCTACGGAGTTTTTTTTATTCCCTTTTTGATATTATAAATATATTACAAGGTTGAAGTGCCATGAATTTCTTGTAACTTGTATTTTCCAATAAATATAGTTTATTTGTCTACTTGCATTTTGCTACATAACTTTCGATAAAAAAAAATTTTCAATTGTATCTATATTTGCCAAAAATGTGCTACGCTGGTTTATAAAAAACATATGTAGGATGCGGAAAATTTGAGCTATAAATATTTATTTTTCAAAATATGTTGTATATTTTAGTTTTACTTTTGGAACAGACTCCTTTTAAAATAATTTACGAGTTAGAATAATTTTGAGTGTTCAAGTATACTTATACGTAAATAGTAAAATTTATGTCGGAAGTACCAGTTTATTTATATTATGTGATTCAAATAAGGTTTGTATGGAACCATAATACTGAAAATTTATAATTGAATAAATTCTCAATGAGTGAAAAATAAACAAAAAAATGTGTGATATGTGTTGATATTTTACCGAAGCAGCCTTTCGTTCGTTATGAGTTTTTTTTATAATTTATCCGTCATTTTTAACACGGATTACATAGGATCTTGAGGAATTTTTTATACACATAATAATGAAATTAAAAATATGAAAATTATAACAAATTAATACTGTCAACCCTTGTAAACACGTATCTAATATAATCTATACATAAATTATTTTACTATTAGAGTATTGAACAATAGTACAGAAATAATAACGATTTACATAACATTATCATGATATTACCATAAACACGTTTCCTACTCCTGGTCTATATCCAGAGGAAAACTACAGCAAACAAAACCATAATGTCAATTTCCCGGGAAACGCAAAGGGAACAGGAAGTTTATTTGAAATCGGTCGAAAATCATTCCTTTACGAACATCACTACAATATTGCCGCGTATGATGGAATAAGTTCTTTTTTCAAATTGCACAGACAATAAATATATTCTGGCAGTTTGCAAATAAAAAAGAATAAAGCAGATAATATTCTACAGATTATAATAAGTCGTACGTCAAATTTTGACGCGATTTTTTTCTTTTTACGTGGCGGCATAAATTAACTTATCTTTACGCTTTTCGCGGTTTGTAAGGCATGGGATCGACCAGTTTTCTGACGAAACCGAAGTCAGCGGGTTATAAAGTCAAGAGTGGATCAAGTGCGGGCTCCGACAAGGAGATGAATGGGAAATTCAGACGAACTAAGATAAGGTACTTTTAAAGTATTTTAAAGTAAAGATAGAATAAGGTTTTTTTAGGTGTAAAATATTTACATTTAATATAAAATATTTTTTGTTTTTTTTTTTTTTTATGAAAGTTATTAGTATACAGAATTAAAAAAAATCAAAAAGTATAAAAATAAAACTGTCATAAAGGGTACATGACATTAATAAGATTATTGCTATTTATAAAGAACATTAAGTAATTGAAGCTCTGACTTCTAAACTAGGCAAAACCTGTATCATAGAAGTCAGGACAAAAAAATTGCCGACTAACAAGTCTAGCTACTCGTAATACTTTTATTTTTATTACATATTTTTTAAATACCGAGTTACGAAGATGATAAATGTATATGTGCATTTGGGATTTGCTAATAATTATAGTAAAGGTATAAATTATAGAATATTGTTTAAGAACTTTTAGGGTAACAGAAAACTTGATAAATAAAAGAAAATGAATTGTGGTGAACGCATTAGAAAATATTTTGAATCGTTCTTATAAATTATAAATACAATCTTAAGGATTCTTAATTGCATGTGCATGGGTGAGATGGGTTGCAGGTTCGATTACTAAGTCGACAACATAAAAAGTTTTAATTAGTTTAGTAAATTAACTTTTGGCTTATTACAAGTTTAATTTATGATTTAAAATAGGATCACAAAATATCAGAACGTTTTCTTGTTTTACTGTGTTGTTTTAATTATAAATTAGAAATAAAATTTGCATGGAAAGTATTAATCCCGCCTACTTCATAAATAAAAATAGTTACAAAAACCCATTTCCAAAATAATATGTAATAATGGCGAATATTCCAATGGAACTAACATCAATACTGACACGCTTAGTTATTCTTTACTTTATAATATAAAGGAATAATTTTTTATGAATTTATTTATCAGAAATATTTAAATCATATTAAATCACTTCGTCAGTCTTACGGTTTTATAACAAATTTGAATATTAGGAATTAGAAGAAGCTCTAATGAAGAAAGTGATGGCATTACTGTTGTCCAATAAGAGTGAAAGAGATAGCTAATCTCTTTGCGTCGCTGCAAATTGCTTGAAGGCGTAGCAACAATTTTTAATTACGTAAACTGCGTAATTCTGATACCATGCAAATTAATTAAAGATACATTGTACAAAATTTAATTTTGCAGATACCACCCTGCCACCCCGTTGTCAAGGGTTTGTTTATAACAACCGTTGCTAGGCAACCGTTAAATCAATATGAATTTTACAAGCCACTTGACATTACGCCATCATGCGTCACCGAGTACCAACATTTTGAATTTCGAAATTATACGTCGCGATGCGTCACCGCGTTCCAACATTTTGAAATTTGAATTTATTTTTATTTTCTTTTTTTTTTAATAAAAACAAAATGTGACAGTTGCGTTTAGAAATATGAATTATTCGTATTTATCATGCAGGCGGCCGATCAAAATGAACGATTATGGCATGAAAAAAATACCGGATTACACCGAGTTGGCGTATAAGGAAGCGGTCTCGAAGCTAAGATACTTCTTGTCGGGAAACACTGCGCCTAGTGTAAGTAATTAAGTAATAATAAAAAGTATCTATATATTTTTAAATTAAATATGTAAAACATTTAATTTTAAAATTAATTTGTTTATGTTTACTATACATAGTTATTGACTACCATTCATTTAGAACGCCTTAACAAGCGATTTTCAATTTTAGGTGTTATTAGTACATTTTTGTACAAATTAAATGTAATAGAAAAATACTGCATTATTATAAATCCTTAACCGATGTCCTAAATCCGCGAACTTTTATAAAAGGGTAAACAAATTAAAAACAAAATAAAACAGATACACATTAGCCGGATACACATTATTGGAGGCGACCATCTTAGACCTCAAGAGTAGGAACGCATCCGCGTCCATCCTTAAATAGAACTTTTGTTCTATTTAAGATTGGAAGTGGTTGTCCATGGGCTGCCGCGACCACTTAACATCAGGTGGCCAGCATGCCCGTTTCTTACTCTTTTACAATAAAAAAATAATAAGAAGAAGAATTTATATCTGTTTGAGGTTGTATATACCTTTAGTTTCACGTTGTTTGCTACATTTTTATTTGTATTTTTTTATGTGAGAGTGATGTTAAGTAGTCGCAGCCCATAGACATCCTTGGACGTGGACGTCGGACTCAAAAACGACTAAAATCATATCTGAGCTCCAACGTAGATACGTTGCTACTCCTAAAGGCTAAGACGGTCGCCTCGCTACTAATCAATCGCATCTATCCAAACAAAACACAAGTAATGCTTTACGGCGGATTATGAGGGTGGCGGTGGTATCTCCCCGGTCGAACTATAGTTCTCTCACCTCCAAAATTTTATGTTTATTCCTTTAAAATGGTGTACAAGTAAAGTTAATAGTATTGTATGTATACTGCAGCGACGGCTCAATATCACGTGGCATGCATGTGATATTTCTTCTCACCGAAAAAACGCAAGCTGATTAGAAGACGAAAAACCACAAACACACTCAATCCGAAATTTTATAATTAATAGTAAAAATTTCACTGTGCCGGTCATCGACAATTTCTTCGCGCGCTAATGCCGCCATGTTTTTTCCACAGACAATTAAAAGATGTCCCCTTTTTTTTATTAAAACGCGAACAATGGAATTGTGACACGCGCGCCTCCGTATAATGTATAATTTTGTTACAAGTTCTATGCACTTGAAGTACGTTGTTTGATGTTCAATGTCAGTGATAATTCTACGGCTTATAGATTTTTCTATAATTTTCCAGCCGTAATATCGGTGTTATTAGTATCGGTATTCGGTGTTATTATTAGTACCGGAGAAGTACCACTTCACCCTTCATAATCCGGCATAAGCAACTCGTGTTTCGATTAGAGGTTCCTTTGCCGGACACACTAAGCGAGGCGACAATTTTAGTGTTTTAGTGGTACCATCTCATCTACGTACGAGCTCAGATAGAAATACAGTCTTATTTAAGGTTGTATGTAACATAACATGAGCACATAGATGGCTAACATGTTCGTTTGCTATTCTTGAAAGAGTAAATGATCCATACTGCCCCTTGCATACAACTAGTCTTGAATTATTGAGTTATTTACAGAACAAGAGTCATTCAAGACTTGTCCTTGTTTCCTTAACTAAGAATATAAATGTAAAATTTCAGTTATCTGGCTTACAAATCGATAAAATTCCATACAATCTTTCAACTCCAAATTTACTCCCCTTAGGGTGTCATTTCCAAAATACTTTTCTTAATAGTTATTTAAATTTTAAAAAATCATCTCTTAATACTTAATATAAAAAAATGTCGGCAAAATAACAGGGTTCTACGCCACCACATATGTCTACCGATACGCGAGAATTATTACATACTAGAAATTGGTGTGGCGGTGGGGTCTCCCCCCCAATAATTTTTTAGTTGCTTTTTATTTAACTTTTATTAATAATTATTTTTTATTATTATCGATTAACAGTTACTATTATCGGTAAATTTTGAGTTTCTGCGTCAACTAGTAATAGAAATAAAAATTTTTGACCATTTACATAAATATTTATTTTACGTTTCCAATTTTTATTTGTAGACCGTCTACCTTTGTCGGACGTATTGACAATGTTATATTAATATTGTTTCTTTGCCCTAAATAAGCCGGAAAGGCTGTATGTTCGATACAATGGCCTCTTTTTAAACCGAGACACGTTTTAAAAGAAAAAAAATGTTTTATCAAGTGTCATCATTAGCGGAGGATGATCAACACAGCTGATCAAATGGCCTGATTATTGCAACGGATTGTAGTCCGTATTTGTGTGGGATTTAGGATCATATTTGTGTGAAGTGTTTTCTCTTGTTAGGCAAATATGGGTGTCGTTTCGTCTATGTACGGTGCTTTGACCCTTTGTATATAATAATTGTTTAAAGTAAATATGTTGCTACTGTAACTGCGTTTTGGGTAATAAATGGCTCGTGTAGATCGAAAACGATTCAAAGTTAAGCACACTCGGGCGTGGTCGAATTTTGGATGCGTGACCACAAGTTTTTATGTGAGAAGAGTAGCAAACGAGCATGCAAATCACCTGATGTTAAGTAGTCGCAGCCCATAGACATCTACGTACAAACATAAACATAACTTAAATCCTATCTGAGCTCGAACGTACTAGCGTTGCTACTCCTGAGGACTAAGATGGTCGGGTCACTTCAAAGTGTAGCCGGTAACCGCACCGTCCTCATACACAGTTTCTTAAATACGTTTGTTTGAAGGTTGTTTGCAAATCTTTCGTTTTGCGTTTTCGAAATGCGTTTCCGCTATCCGTTTTATTTTATGCACTGATAATTATTACGCGTTGTTTTGAAGGCGAGGTATAATCTCCATTTTGCACCAATTTCTGTCCGTGAAACGTGTGCAAATGTCTATGTATATATAACAAAGGAAGTTGACTGACAGATTCAGAAATCAACGTAAACAAAACCGCTGATACTAGAATTTCAAAGAGTAGCTGATTATTCGTTATATAGCGTAAGTGATCACTAATAAACAAAAGTAATTTTGCAATTTTTACACTATGTATATTGTGTATACACGATGTTGAGCAGTATTAGTTTGCCTTGCATTTATTAGAATCCATTACTCCAAAGGAAAAGTTGTCTGTATGTCTGTTTCTCTCAAGACTTTTTATCAAGCATAATTGAAATTAATAACTAATTCTCAGAGAAGTTATACCAGGAAGTCGATTCAGTGGAACTCATTTTCACCCTCAGGACGCCCCAATCGGATACATCTCGAGGGAGCTGTCCCCGTCTGATCCGTCGGTGTGGGATCATTCGCTTCGATGTCCATCCCGGGATGGCTACGTCGGAGTGGCTCGAGCTTCCACTCGTACCACTCTCGATCCCAGTAAACTGTTTGGTCATTTCCAGGCAGGCCGATGGACAGATGCGATTTTTCCCGCGACGATCAAAGATCATAAATACATGACAGTTACAAATTTCAAAACGGTTGAAGATATTAATTTCAAGGCTTTGAAGCTGCTAAATTTTGAGTTGACAAATCAATCATGTTTGCCGAAATATGTTTATAATTTTTTAATAAAAAGTATCCTGTCCCTTTTAATACCTCTTAGAATATGTATACAATGTTTCATGATAATCGGTTGAGTAGTTTTGGCGTGAAATCGTAACAAACAAACTTATATTCATATTTATAATATTAGTAGGGAAATAGGGATTTATAAAACTGTTTTACGTTTGGAAAACTGTTATATTTAAGGGATGTACCATTTCAATACGACGTTATAACGTATGTACACTGACTAATAACTTTATCGATAAAACGGACAATCCCACCTACTAGATTATCGTGATTAGTTGATAGCACTTAGGCATACCTATTATCTATTTCTCGGAAACTTTTATCTTTACAATAGATTGTACGGATTTCTTGTAAAAGATGAATATATTTGTAGTTCTCTATTTTTATTAAAATTGATTTTGTGGTCAATTTGACCTACTCAAATAATTAACTAAACATTAACATTGAAAACTTTAATACTAATTTTAATAAAAGCCTAAGCTAAACAATCTATAGTTAGTTCACGAACATACGAGACGGCGCTAAAAACTGAATCGCACTGAATAACGATCGCAATACTATATAAAAGATGAACCAGCTCTCTTGTTACTAACTACTCTGAATGCTCTACCTACACTTACTTACCAATATCGATATTTCTATACGTCTCTCTTCGTACTCTTACCAGATGTATTTCTTGAACCACTGTATACTAATGTAATAAAATCACAAAAAATAAAGTTATATGGAGTTTCAGGTATTGATGTGACTGTGGGATGTACCATGTAATACAGGGATGAAAAAAATCTAGTGTATAGCTGAGCCGTGTATCATTGCATGGGTCATGCATGAGTCAATCTAACAACCAATCAATCTATCGATAGTAACGTCTTTGCTAGTACGAGCGATACAATAGAATTCGTCAAAAATAGTATTGTGGTTTCTAGTTACTTTTTGATGTTAATAGTTTGTGAGATATTTGTTTTCTAAGTCATCAATACCCCCGTCTCACTTTAACTTTTGAAGTATAATGTGGAAGATTAAAAAAATAGTAATTAAACTTATTTTCGATATATGAAAAAAAAATCTATGACAAAGTGTCACACTTCACTGAGCTAGATTCAAAACGCGTTTTAGCGTTTACATTTTGCGAGTGTTAAAACAAGTATAAAAATATTTATTGCAACAATTAACATGTAGACTGGTTGTTGATTGCAGCGCGTGCTTTGCTCCACGTAAAATTGTCACGACGAAAACCTATAATAAAAAACACAAAACACATATAAAACCAATAAAAGAATCACTATCTACCCCTTCAGTGACTCGTGACGCAGATAACTCGTATCGGTGGAAATTAAAACAAAATGGCGCGTGAAATGCAAATGGAGGATGACGTTGCGTTGGCGGGTAATGTGAACGAATTATGTAGTTTATTTACCAATAGTTTTCAAAGTATAATATATCGTTACAGTTGTCTTAATTGTAAAAGTGATGTATACAACATTTAAATATGGCGTCTGCGAATTAAAAAAGAGTTGGGACTTCAGGAAAAAAGTAATTAAATTATAATGGGCATAAAATCAATAAAAAAAATATAAATAGTCTATTCCGATTGTATCAATTGATTGTGTGTGACACAAACTACAATAAAAAAAGTTCTATCATCCTGATTAAATATTCAGTTGATTTCATGATGACATTACTTAAAGCGTGTCAAAGCCACTAAAACTTTATCATTATAGATCTAACATGAACACGTAAAAGCGTAGAAATTATCAGGCATTATAAATGTCGTAAGTGACGCCCTAGCTCTCTTTGAAGATAAAAAAGTGTACGATAAGGAATAACGGTCGAAAGCGTTTTCCCGCCATTTTTACTGTCACGTTTGTACGTTATCTGTGGTTTACACCTTGTAAAACTCTATGCTCTATTTGCTTATTCTAATTGCCCTCGGCATTCGTGGAGCGAGTCGGTATGTATGGAAGCGTTAATTTTATTGAACCTTTTAGGGTATTGGAGCAAAGTGGAACATTATCGAGCGCGGGTATGGTTCGTTAAAACATTTTTAACAAATATTAACTACGTTTTGTTCGTGTTTCTGTAAAGTGTTAGACGTTTTTGTTTAAAATTACGGTTTCATTCATTAATTTCTAGCTTTCATGCATTTTTCTTTTTACGATAGTGTTTGGATCTACGAGAAACATTTTTTTCGTAGGTGGTAAAACTACATCTCGACCAGGGAGATATCATCGTTGCCTTTAAAATACGCCGTGAAGCAACTTTTATTTTGTTGGAGAGGTGCGGTTGCCGGTTACACTTACAAGCGAGGTGACCATCTCAGTCCTTTAGATTAACAGCACAGGAGGCCACGTACGTAGGTACGTAGGAGGTCAGATAAAACTTTAGTCCTGTTTGAGGTTACCTGTGGATGTCCATAGACTGCAGCGACTACTTAATATCAGGTGGTTTGCATACTCGGGTGGCGGTGATACCTCCATGATCGAATTATGGTTCTCTCACCTTTGGTTACAGATATTCATGGGCGGCAGTGACCATCAAGTAAACTGCGTATTTGTTTGCTATTTGCATTGCATTTAATGTATTCATGTTTTTGTGTAGATACTATTTTTATTGTAGTGACGTTACGGTAAAAATACGGAACCCGCATAAAGCCGCGTTTATTGCCGACAAATCGATTTTAGACTTTTTCATTTAGAACCTTGTTAATGCTTTGTTTTTAGTGAATATTTAGGTTTAAAGATGAAATTAATGAGAAATGAAGATCTTAATCATTTGACTCAACTCTTAATTTTTTTGACGAAACTGACTACTAAGCAGACGTGCTCGCCACTCGAGATTTTTTTGCCCACGCTACTCCATATTTTTACTATACATTTTCTCATTTAAATTACGAACGTACGTAAAATAAAAAGTACGTTTTGTCACTTTTTTATTTTGGATAATTATCAAATATGGGTATGGTTTAGAGATTATTAATAAATCATGTTAAATCGAGTTCATTATAATCATTTTACTATATAACGGGTTATTACGATTAACGCTTGTTAACTACCGATATTTGGAACCAATTGTATGGTTCGTGATCACGGCTAAACTACGGTGACGGGGGGAAACCGTTGACAGATGCCAGTGATCATTAGTGATCGAACTATCTGCAATTTAAAAGGTGGTAAAGCCGTTAAAGCTCGCCCCGGGCGGTACCACCGCCACCCTCATAACCCGCCGTCAAGCAACATTTTCTTCATGTATTGTGTTTCGGTTGAGGAGGTGCAGTTGCCAGATACACATTATTGGAGGCGACCATCTTAGTCTTCAAGAGTAGGAACGCATCCGCGTCCATCGTTAAATAGGACTTCTGTTTGAGATTGGACGTGGTTGTCTATG
>DWON01010499.1:0-10734 GCA_018251015.1 Phocides pigmalion okeechobee
ACACACACACACACACACACACACACACACACACAAATGTGTGTATGTATGTAAAATATACTGAGACATAATATAAAATAATGTATTTTTTTTACGTCAGATAACCCCGGAATGGGCACCTTTCTCCACGAGGCCGACGGAAGCTTATGTCGGACTCCAACTGACTAAAAACCTGACGAGTTTCAAAGTAACAATATTTCGAAACACGTTGTCACAAGTTGCATAGCTTGTGGTCATGGCGAAACTGTGACTACGTGTGTGTTTCACCGTGACCACTAGCCATGCAACTCGAAATGTTTCGAAATATCGGCAATTAAAAATCAAAATTCGTTAATTGTGATTACCTGGTACCGGATCCACTTTCGGGACAAATCACCACACACCGGTGGCCGCGTGCTGAACACCTAGAACGCCGTCCACCCCGGATACAGGCTGAGAGTATAAATCTAGAAAGCGTAAACATTAAATACAGGTTCACTTAAATTATAATATCTTGACATGACAACGTTGGTAATCGAGAGATTTGTCAATCATCTCTAAATATTATAAAACAAAGTCCACCGTCGCGTCTGTCTGTCTATCTGTTCAAGATAAACTTCGAATGTACTGGACGGATTTTCTCATAGTTTTTAACAACATGTAGAGTGATTCCCGAGGAAGGTTTTAGTGCATAATAAGTTAAGTTTTTATTGTAAATTGGGCGAGGAATTAAATAGTTAAATTCAATTTAGTAATTTAGTCATCGTTCGAAGTAGATGTTTCTATTGTTAGTTTTACAACTAGGTAATGACTGGATGCATGTATGAAAGAAAAATAATGTAAGTAAATGTAAACTCTGTCACCCGAGCGAAGCTGGGCCGGGTTGCTAGTTTTCAACATAAAAAAGCTAAGATCGATTAACTTTCTATTTTGATTAAACATTTGAAATGTTTAATGTATTCATCGAAGTATTTATTGAGCATTCAACACTACAAAGTTCTTTCGGTTCCATTCAATTTATATTAATTTATATTTTTATTCCCGATATTTCTAACCAGTTGCATGGGTCGTGGTTACGGCGAAACTGTGATGGCTGGGGAAACTGTCGACAGATGCTAATAGTAGATTAATCTATCTACCCTATGCCTAGTTCGTTTTTCTTTTTTGTGTTCCATATCACGACACACCACACTAATTATATTTATACGCACTGAACTTCGCATTATTTGTGACATGAATTACCCAGTGGATTCAACGTTTCTGCTAACTTAAAACCATCATTCTATTAACGTTCCTAAGATTTTTCTTGATCTCTATTGCCTCTCTTACCAAACGGAGAGAGTAATGACGTTATGTGGCGATCATTGAGGTTCATGTAGTAAAAAAATAAAACATGTTGAGCACCCGATACATAGTACTATCTACTGCCCGTGATTTCGTTCACGTACGCTGCAGATTTCGTTTTTTCTGGATTTTCTAACAACAAAAAGCCCTCTATCTAGGACATCTACATCTATACCAATACAGGCTACGATTAACAATCGATTAATTGATATCGATCTATCATAGCTAAATATTGGAAGTATCCGTAACATATCTAAACAGCGTAGTCACGATGAAAATTACGATTGTTGTTGCATAAACTAGCTTCGGTAACAAGCTAATGAGGCTATCAACGGCTGGGCTGCTAGCTTGTTACATTCTGAACGTGATCCACCTGGAGCCTTGAATTTGTTATGCTGACTGTAACTGTTTGTGTTTTAACTGTTTAAGTTCAGTTTTGCACGTGGGAGAGTCTTATTCCACGTGCATTGTGTAGGTTTTATTAAGTTATTGTTTAAAACTACCTTGCACCATAACACTGCCACCGCGGATAGTGGTATATATTTCAATGAATACACTATTAAGATAAGAAAAAGTGAAAAGAGTAAAAATATATACCACGATACATAGTAAGACTAACACGTGTTTATTAAGTGAAGAGAGTAAAAATATATCACTATACATATTAAGACCAACACGTCTTTCGTCCCAACCGATCATCAGGATATGTTGACTCTGCGACGGACAATCGCTGAGTGACATGTTCGATGGACTGCCGGTCTTGTATAATGAGTCCAAGCGTTCTTTATGAATTATTGGTATCTATTAACTATCTTGTAGATAGTAGATGAGGCTGCGCGTGGAGGATGATGACGTAGAGGATGAGCGTGTTACAGGAGTGAGGAATCTGAAAAGAGTGATAAGTTTGTAGACGCTGACGCTATGAACAGGAATATTGCGTCTGGTTTTAAAAGTATCTATTTAAGCATATGTTTAGAATTTCTATATGTGAGTGTGTGTTTTACATTTATCTGATCCTATATTTTAGAATAAAAGACCATGTGTGAGTTGTCTCATTATAATTATTTATAGTTTCATTCAAGAGTGACTCAAACTGTGTAGCTATGGTAATTGCAAGTAAAGTACAAGTCACTTAGAACTCTATCAAATTCTTGTTCTAAATAACAGAAATAAATCAGAAATATTTTTAGTGTAATTAATACGATCTACGCAGATTCTGATTCTGATTTTAACATTAAAACAGTAATCTAGGAAATGCTTGTTTGGACTGTGACGTAAAAAAGCGTAAAATCGCAGTAACTTTTTAAATGAAATTAATGCTATTTACGCTGATTTCGATTCAGATTTGAAAATCAAAACATTATGTGAGATAAATTATAAATTGAGTCATGAGGACTATTGTTCGTGTACCCTCGTTATTGTTACTGTATTTGTAATATCCGGCAGATAACCATTGTGGAAGTGTCCACTCGGAACTTGAGTGGCGAATGTTGCATAAGTACGAACTGTCAATTTTTTATTTAAATATTTTATTTCATTACTAGCGACCCGGCCCAGCTTTGCTCGAGTAATAGTTTATATTTACTTACATTATTTTTCGTTCATACATGCATTCAGTCATTACCTAATTTCAAAATTAACAATTAGAAACATCTATTTCGAATGACGATTAAATGACTATATTGAAATTTACTATTTAATTTGTGGACCAATTTACAAAAAAAAAAACTTACTTTATTATGCACCAAAACCTTCCTCTTACTTTTTGAGTTTATCCTGAACAAACGAACAGACAGACATTTAAATGTTTCTTTATCAACATCAATATTTAGCAATGTACCAAATTATTTTTAAACAATACATAAAATAATGATGAAAGATTAAGATATCTTTAATATATTTCTTTTTATATAACGGAATAAAAAGTAAAAAAATATTCTCTTTGTTTCAAATGTATATATGAGGAATCAGTTATTACGTTAAAAATTGTTCCTTTTAATTTTTTCTAAGTAATTATTTTCGTTTTTCCTTTTTTAATTATCATCCGAATCTAAGCTAAGTTAAAAGTTTCAAGTTTCAAACTCACAAGGAAGGTCCTCTAAAATCGATTACAAAATTCCATCCCAAAAAACAACATCCAAAACGACTAAATATAAACGTCGTACTTAGTCAATAAATTGACTAACTTCATCCGTAACAGGAAGCGAACAAATCTCAATTGTATCCTCTACATATCGTTCAAACGACGTATAACTCAATACGTGAAATATTGTCTCGACGGCTATTACATCAATATCGGGTATAAAATGTATTGTTACTGCGGGCAGAGGCAATGCATCATACGGGGACCGTCTGGCAGGCTAATGGATTATTGTTCGCGCGGATGTACGGAGCGCCTTCCTTTGCAAATTCTACTGCTCATAATAAACAATTGTATAGTTACAATGCTGAAAATCTTATTATAATTAAAGCCTAAACAATCTAAAGGGAGTCCGTGTCCATGCGGCATGTAGATACTATGATGGCAGGATTCACTTCATTCGAATTAAAATTCTACCACTAACATAGACAGATAAACATTTAGTTACTAACTTAAGTAGTAAGATTACTGCTTATCTAGTAAGCCTGAACATTGACTTGTTCATCTCTGGGCATTGCTAAATCTATGTAGTCGATTTATTTGAATCTACACCCAACCTTGGTGGGATGCATGCAAATTGCCCGTCCGGATTGGCCGTTTGATTGGCGTTTGACATATTTCTCGTGTCTGATTGGTCAATTACAACTGTAATCTGTTTTATTGCGGGCGAGCCGAGACGGGTCAAGTGCGGGCCGGGACAGTTCAATTGAATGTCTGCATTTCGTATTTTTTCATCATGAACACCCATTGATTGGTTTTAAATTGATTGTAATTGGAATAACTGACCTTTTGGTGGAATTTGTACGTTTCAATCGGTATATATATGATACCTCAGCTATGTTAGATATATTTAGCGTGAAGCTACATACGTAATACGGAGATGCGCCGACTATTCATAGAAATATTGTATGTTATAGCATCCGTGTAGCATCTACTAATAAACAGACTTTTCCGCTCGCAGTCTTGTACTGCCGACGTAAACACAGCGCTTATGTTCGCCCGTAATTAATACAAATTTGTACGTACAGGCGTGTACAACAGGTGTGTACAACCGGTGTGTATAACAGGTGTGTACAAGCCGAAAGCGTGTTGCGCTGCGTAATACACAGCAATTGTGTATTCCGCAAGGAAAGTTTTATCAATAGGTGGCCTGTACGTGCGTTACTGTTCAATCATAAAAAATCAAGAACCTTAATTCTTATTACTTTCTTTACATTTTTTATTTTTCTTCTTTTTATTTTTTAGGTTGAGGTAATGTTTGAAGATGATCTTAATTTTCTGTTGCAGCGTTCCTCGTATGCGGCCGACCGATCATCCTAGTCAACGTGCTGTGCAAGGACCGGCTGAGTGAGGGAGACAGCGCGAGAATGAAAGCTGCAGCTGATCTCGCTTTGGCCACGAAGCTCCAACTCGCTTTCATGGGAGAGTTCCTCAGATGGGAGAATATTATGTGTAAGTAGAAATAGCTTCTTACTCTTACTATAAATTACTCTTCGTTTGTCGGCGGATTTGTTAGACGGCGTGCTAGGTATACAGCACATCACCATTGGTGTACGAGGAGCGGGGTGTTGCTAGGGTATGACTCTGAGGTGATACTGGCAGAATCGCAAAAGAGTTCGAAATCGTTCCCACGTCTCCGCCCCGTGGTGACCGGTGGAACACCAGATTCCGAACCGTCCCATTAATGAGCATGGGACTCTGTTCATTATGAGCAGAATTAGTCCACGCTAGCCCAGTTCGAATTGTGATAGTGATTATTTTTTCACGAGGTCACAAATTTTTCACGATGTCATTTTTTCATGTTAACTTTTTTCAAGAGGTCCCAAACGTTTTTACGACGTCATTTTTTCATGACCCATTTTTTCATGACGTCGTTTCACCGTGAGAGCAAGTGATAATTCTAACACACACTTTCTTTAAAAAAATCTGAGTAGTGTGCCAGGGAATCGAACCTTGAATTCGTTTAAGAGGCAAATTTTTGATCATTACGTTTTCATTGCTCATGCACTATTCAGTAATAAGTCCTTGCCTCGATAAGAATTTGAAAGTATTTGTCAATATATCGGCTGAAAAAATCAACTTTCAAACTGTCGTTACGACCAGCGTGGCGAAGCGGTCTTTATACCGGTCCAACCTGCAGAAGGCTTCGGGTTCGATTCCAAGAAAGGAGACTGATAAATCAAAATTTCTTATATTTGAGTGTTTGAAATGTAATGAACATATTTATTTTGTTATTTATATACCCATACCACACTTGGTATGAGTGAGTAATTAACATCAGAAGACCTGCAAGCTCGTTTGCTACTTTTCTATCATAAAAAATACTTTTTAATATTAAAAATATTAAAAAATAAAGATCGTCGTTGCGGGAGGCATAAACTGAAGCTTGTTTCCGTAGACTGAAGATGCGCCGACAATTCACTCAAATTTTGTATTTTTAGCATCTGTGTATCCGAATACACAGACGTAATGTCTGCCCCCAATCTTGTCGCGCGGACGTAAACGCAGAACTTGTGTTCGCCCGTAATCCATACACATTTGTACGTACAACACAGGTGGTAGGTTTTGAAGGTGGTAGAGCCGTTAGAGCTCGCCCGGGGCGGTGCCACCACCACCCTCATAACCTGCCGTAAAGCAACATATTCTTCATGTATCGTGTTTCGGTTGGGGAGATGTAGTTGCCGGACGCATTATTGGAGGCGACCATCTTAGTCCTCAAGAGTAGGAACGCATCCGCATCCATCCGTAAATAGAACTTCTGTTCTATTTGAGATTGGACGTGGTTGTCTATGGGCTGCAGTGACCTCTTAACATCAGGTGAGCTGCATGCCCGTCTCCTACTCTTTCATGATAAAAATAAAATAAATACAACCCAATATAAGCTCTCAGACACGTTAATATGCAATAAATATTAACTATTAACGGTCATTTGTATAGTTTTGATTTCATTGTACTGTTTTGTTCGTTTTGGATGATTAAAACAATGAACTTGAGCTTGCACTCGAAGAACAGACCGCACGATTCTAGTACTAAACCTCTCTTTTAAGTAAAAAAAAAAACAAAAGAATACATTTTTTGAGCCGGCAATCGCTCGAAAATCGCGCCTGTACACGAATTAGGCGTACATATGGCTATACAAAAAACAAGCTGTAATACGTTGTCCTTGCTAGAATTGTCTCGTTGAGAAAAATACTCGACAAATTGAGAACATCCCTCCTTTGGGAAATCAGTTAAAAAACGTGCGAACGACAGGGTCATGAGTAGTTTGTTGTATATACTTGTATTTTATATTTATAGAAAACATATATACAGGTCACCTGACAGTACCATAGAGTATTAACTTTATGATACTACATTTAGTAGGGGAGCCATAGACAGGACTGCGAGTGTAAGTGTCACACAAATAATAAGAGTGGGAAGATGAGAGACAGACGCAGAGAAATATTCATGGCGCGTTTTTAATTTAAATACATACTTTGAACATTTTTAGCAGACTTTCAAAATGTTTATGCGTTTTTCTTATGCAAAAGGAAAATGAGTTAAAATTTTTCCAACATCCAATTTAACCCAACTAAATCCAATCTTCAGATAATTTACAACAACCAAGCTGGTGAAGTAAATTGACCGCAACCTTTAAAATAGCGAGAATATACATAAATACATATATTCTTAGGTCAACGATACATGTCGTTGAACTATTTTGTAAATATATATTAAAATATAATCGATAATTGGTTAAGTTCTTTAATTTGGAGCACATCAGTTAAAGCAATTGGTAATTAATTATCTCGATAATAGCTTGAAAGCTTGCCAGCACAGACCACTTGCTACGTCGCATTACTGAACCAAGCATCTGATTGGAGTTTTTATTTATTTTATTATTCCAGATACAAAGCCCTAAAATTACGGTCAGAAATTTGTTAAAAAGAATCCATTAGTAATAGTTGATAGGTACTATGTCTCACTATGGAGATGAAAATTTAAATTAAAAAAAAAAAACTTTTTTTCTTACAATTAAATCCTCATTATACGAGGAGATATTATTTTTATTTTTATTTATTTTTTAATTGCGATGAGTACCAAACGAGAATGCATACCACGTGATGTTAAGTAATGGCAGCTCATAGACATCCACGTACAACCACAGACCCGACTGAAACCTTATCTGAGCTCGAACGTAGATACGTTGCTACTCCTGAGGGCTCAGATGGTCGCCTCGCTTTAAAGTGAAGCCGGCAACCGCACCTCTCCAAACTAAACAAATAATGCTCTACGGCGGAATATGAAGGCGGTTGTGGTACTTCCCAAGTCGAACTATAGTTCTCCCACTTTTAAATATTATTTTGTGAAAGGCACCGCAGCCATAAGCATCTGTAGCGTTTTATTAAAAAGGTGTGGTTGATGACTTGCTTACGATGTATTTCAGGTCGCAAATAACTACATATTTATGACCGAATTGAAACCGAAATAATTTTCTATGCTGGTTGCATTAGTTCATGGACGTCAATGATAACAATGAAGACAAAAAAAAGTATTTCTGTTCTTGTTTATGTATACGTTGTATATATGTATATAAGTTGTATATACAGATAATATCAATTGATTGATTATCCCGTTATGAAAAAATAATGAACTATATCTATTTACGTTCCTACATCTTTTATGTCAAATGTCGTCTCACAATACAATTCGCGGATTAAATATAAAAGAAATACTAACCAATATTAACCTATTTTTCTTTTATATCCGTGTTCTAAGTCAGCTTTCGCAATGTCGGGCGAATAGAAATGTATTTCCAGTATTGTACGTTGATCGTGATTGGCACCGATAGAATTTCCTGCATGACTTTAAATATTATTTTCATAAGCTGCGATTTATTTCCAAGACAGTTCTATTCTAAAATACCTGTTTTCGTCTCTCTTTTTTAGCTTTATTTAGGGTAAAGGAAGAAAATACTTTCGTAATGTGGATATAGAGGTGGTTTTTTACAGTTTGACTTATTAAAATGATGTTGTTTTAAAATATTCGTACGAAAAGATTTTAATTCCTTTATTGTTTGTATACTAATAAATTTATATTACCTATGACATGAGGAGAACTATTTCGGAATAGAGGACAGTCGAAACATACGAAACTACGTTTTCACTATTATTATAGCTTTATATTAGCAAGATTTGAGAGAGGAATCTCCACGAACACTATTATAATTCATCTTGAAGCAAGCTTTTGCTACATGAATTTTGATACATCTGCATTTTGAGTTTATTTAGATTCAATAATTATATTTTGATTGTAGATATGTTTTCCCCGCTACACTTATAAGTGAGACTACTATTTCAGACTCCATGAACAGCGATATATTTTATAAGATAGTACTTTAGCCCTGTTTGAATGCTATTGACACGCTGCAGCGACTACTATTTAGGGGCCTTTCGCGGTAGTTTTCTACTCTGCTAACATAATAAGTAAATCATGATGCGTGGAAGATTTTTTTTATGTGAGACGAGTAGCAAACGAGCATGCAAACGACCTGATGTTAAGTAGTCCCAGCCTATAGACATCATATAGTATTAAAACGATAATTATCCGTAAATATAAATATACGCAAATCATCCATCAAGTCCGAGTTGGGGCGAACGTCCTATACGCGATGGAACCGACTCCGGAGTGACATTCCTGAACAAAGGCGGTCGAGTTTCAAATTACACGATTCATTTCGCTACGCGGCTTTAATCTCAGTGTTGGCAGTGAAAAAATGGGTAATTGGGTCGCTGTTATTACACGGAAGCGATATGTGCGCAATGTTTCGAAACGGTGCATAAGCGGACTCATATCTGTAGAATCATCAGCGTGCCTCGCCCTCCAATCATACTCATTACGCTGACTGATGATTTTTCATGAGCACCAAATTCAATCGTCAATGAATGCTTGCCGCGCTTTGTATCGTTGATTGTAACACGCAATAACGTGAATGTATTTATGCAGTAGCATCAGCGTATTTAGCTGCTCGTTAAATCCACTCCGACAGGCCTATACAATGAACGCCTCATTGATGACAATATTTTATTACCTGAATTAAAATCATTGTACTATGGCTCTCAATACGTATCTGTGAATAACACTTTCGTTATCATAAAATATGGCAATAATTATCATTAATCATACCCTTATGGATATTGATATACTCTTGATGTGAGAAAAAAATATCTATGGTGCGTCATGCTGCACTTTAACTTTTAACCAAATCCATAAAAGATAAGATAAGGTTTTCGATTTTGTTTGTTACTCTGTTATTTATAAACCGATATTTATTCTTATTTCTTTTATATTAAAGTGCCTAATTCTCGTATGGTTCCGTTAAATTTTGTAGAAATACCATGCGTAAGAATAGAAAAATGGGAATAACATTTGTCTTGGGCTTAATTTTAAGTTATGATCTACAAATATATAGACATAAATAAATATATTTAATAGAATAAGGCGGAAATAACATATAAGGACTACTACTCGAATGTTCATGGCCCGCGTACATTTGTGACCAACCCCAAAATAATCCCATAGATTAAATGAATTGATTATCCGCACATAGTGATGTAATTTGACTTGATACCCAAATGTTAAGAGGTTATATTGACAATGAATAGTTCTATATAGATCCTTGTATACAAAGATACCCTCGTTTTGCGTTGTAATACTTAGTCTGGTGTTTGATCTGTTACCTACATGACCTTTTTTATCTCATGTTTCGAGAAACTTAAGACTGTTATGTTGGAGGAGAACCAAATATTCGACGTGATTTATCTAGCAATATGGGCCTTAAGCATCTTATTTTTGGCATCACAAACTTAATTAAACCTATCTTTGTGTGTCACAGGATCACATGGCGTCGTACGACGTGAACTCACACGACTCCGACCCGCAGCCACGATACGACATGATCGACTCCAACAGGCACGGGACCCGCTGCGCTGGGGAGGTAGCTGCCACTGCGAACAACTCTCTCTGTGCCGTTGGTGTTGCGTTTGGAGCGAGTGTTGGAGGTAATTTACAAAGTCACTCTAATCTAAGGGTTCTTTATGTTGTGGGTAATACACACAAATTAATTATTTTTTATTTAATTTTTTTCTATTATTATGACAAGAGTAAAAAACGGGCATGCAGGCCACCTTATGTTAAGTAGTCACTGCAGCCCATGGACAACCACGTCCAATCTCAAATAGAACAGAAGTTCTATTTAAAGATGGACGCGGAAGCGTTCCTACTCTTGAGGA
>DWON01010500.1:0-10733 GCA_018251015.1 Phocides pigmalion okeechobee
AAACTAAAGGATATCGGACCATGGTTCCCATACTACAAAATGATCGTATGGACCTACCCTGTCCACCTGCCAAATACTTACACTCTTCCCCAAAACACCCTGTATAATTTAACCTTGTTCGTTGTTTCTGTTTCAAAAGAATTCAAGACATAGCTAACGATGCTCTCCAATTTGCACTTTGTACCCAAATCTAAATATCAAGTTACAGAACTCGAAGAAATAAAAACATCCGAGTCACAGATGTATCAGAAAATATTAGCGTTCGCAAATATTACCATACTCAGTCTGAATGAAATAATACCAAAATTGATAATGGTGCTTATAATATAGATTGTTCAATTATTATACTTACTCAAATACATCTAACTGTGTATGGAATGTTTATATATTCCTATTGAACAAGTAACTAATTACAAATAAAACAAGACAGTGATAGCCTACTTCGCAAGATGCCTCTCATGCGGAGGATCCGTGGTTAAAATACGTATCACACACACAGATGTAATGTTTCGAAATTATATGCGACATTAGAAATTAATTATCACTTGCTTAAATGATGAAGGTGAAAATTTCAAGGAAGCCTGTTTGCCTGAGTTTACCATGAAGTTCTAAAAATCAGCGAAGTCTCTCAATCCACACTTGATAAGCGTGGTGGACTATGGCCTAATCCTTTTCATTTTGAGGGCGGTTCTTGTCTAGTGATAAAACAGTAATAAGCTGATGATGAAGATGATTAAATTGTAACCCGCAAGAAATATTCACGTCGGTTCATGTGTATTTATGAATAACTCGCATGTAGTATGCAATTTAGTTCGTGACTTTATCTCTTCGGATTGTTTACGGTACATCTTAAGGTTAAGTCACGTCGCAGAATGAAACGTGGTAGATTAACGAAATTGTTATCAATAACATACATAGATATAAATGAAAATATCACGATGACACCACTTGACGACAATGTTTGCATATCTCATTACCTACTTTAAAAAGTTAAGTATACATGTAAAAAACACGCCAAGGTCTGTAGTTTTGTCGGTAAAAATTACCAGGGAATTGATAACGTAATTACCTAGTGTAGTTTTAATGAGCTAGTAAGATCCAGTAATTTGTTTGAAGGTATTATCCTACTAGGATATCTCAGGGAAAACGGAAATAAACAAGCCAATTGTACAGAGTATATCTTGGCTAAGGTTATTATAGATGCTATCGTGTTAGACAACAATAATCGGATAGTCTAATAAGAGAATACTATTATTACTGTCAATAACAATTCAATCGATTCGGTGTGCAGTCTATTGAAGGTTAAGTTCATAGAAACAAAATCAGTATAATTTTAAGAAAACAAAGTTTATAAAATCGGTCAAATGCAAAAAATACGCAAGAAGTGCATGGAACGGAAATGTTTAATTGCAAAATCGCATAATAGGTAGGTAGTTATCGTATCAAGTTAAGATTATTGTAGGTATATTTAATAAGTTAATTGTAAGTATTGCTTTAATTAATCTTAAAAAACAATGGTTACTTGGAATACTCCGTATATTACTCATATATTAACAAATTAGGAGTCATAATCATTGAACTTAAAATGAATTTATTGAGATGAGATAACTAAAGTCATTAACAAATTGACCGTGAAAAGTTGACATTGGCAATGACATAATGTGGTCGGCGAAACCAGATAGTATTAAACGAACTGAGAACTTAGAAAAAATGGCATAGCAATAAAAAGATCTGAGAATATATTGCTGAATTTTCAAATTTTAGGAAAAATGTACATACCATTGTAAAACTAATACTTGCATTTCAAGTAAGGTCTGGCTGGTAAAGCAAAAACTATATGCATGTCAAATACAGTAATTATCCTGTAATAACTGAATGCTCTACCAACCAATTAGGCAATTCACAATTAGGTTAAATATTCAATACTGTGTTAACAGCAACACCTAGGTTAATATTGACCGATGAATTAATTACGTTAAGTGCATACATTCATTAATCTAAAACAGCAATGCAGATATATTTATTCACCTCGGTGCCCATGGTACAATTATTAATCTAGCATCGTATCTGATGCACATTTTGTTTAAAACGCTTTTGCGGTTATTTATTTCAAATGTTTTTAAATTAATGAATTCTACAATTTATATGTAAATATTATTGGATTCTTTAAGTAAAACGGCTGCTTACGTGCTGGTTAACACTATATTGTCTGAATAGGATAGCAAATAACTCTAGAAATAAGGAAAACCAAATGATTAACTGTGCCACTGAGAATGTTCATAGTTAGCTGGCAACATCAGCGGTAAAACGGAATCGGCCGCTTTCTACAGCATAATGTGGAATAATGGTACACTGATAAGATACAGCGAGTAAACGGGGACCGATTTGTGTCCGTATATGGGAGGTAACAGAAACGCCTAATGAACACCTGTTGAGGCTATAAATGTAGGTCTTAAGTATTTCTGAAAAAATAATGCAGCCTCAGCATAACATTTGCAAAGTTTATCACCTGATCGTATTATTTGACCACAATATCCAAGAATTGTATATTCAATTCCCGGAGTTCTACTTTCGTCACGCACGCACGGCACCAAAGTACCTACTCCTTTTAAAAACGTGTCAATTATGCGAGACACTAAGCTTAATTGTGACAAAAAAACATTACTTACATATATCCGACCCGATAGATGCGGTTACAGCCGTCGAACACAAAAGTTAATCAAACCGTCTATGCAGAAAACAAACGAAACTATCACTCGTGCAACAGAAGCTGTCGTTGTAGACAGAGAAAAGGGTTGGGCGTTTACATCGCAGCGGGTCGACACTGTCCGTGCCGCGGTCGTGCAGAGACTGGCGTATGGCGCGCCGCCTCGCGTCGTTCGCGGCCGCGACGACGACGTCACGCGCGACGGCGGTGGCAGGGGCGCTGGCGTCATCGCCGCCAGACACCGTACATACTCTGCATGTCGACACACTCGCTTAACGTTCAGGTACATTCTCACATCGTGTTTCAACTTTTCAGTCGGAGGGATCCGAAACTTTATAACTAAAGAAACAGTGTTTATGGTACAAACGAGACTAAACAAGTTATCATTAATCGCATAATAGCTACCTACGCATCAAACAATAATCAACCGTTCTCTTCACTAACACATGAAGGTCAAATTACACATCGAGACGGCTATTAACAGAATGCAGCTTCTGTCTGGAGAAAACATTACAAGAGGCAAATATTTTGCAGTTTTTAACGAGGTGAAGTAAAAATGTCGACAGGGAACATTCTATTAGCAGCCAACTTCTACCATGTCACATTCTAATAATAGCAGGAGAAATGAATTTCAGCGTAGAAAAATCACTCAACAACCACTGCAGCCATTGATCATAGCAAAATATATATTCTGTCTATAAAAAATTGCATTCGCCTTGAATTGCTAATGTGATTGATATTATAATATCTACATATGTTTATGTACTACGTAATATAACTTTAGCTCTACGATTTGATCCACCTACAAATATATTTTAGAAACAATTGGACGTCATAATTAAAAATAATACAATGTATGATTGTAAAAACAACATAAATTTTTAAGTCCTATACCTTTGTCCATTGTAAGTGGAACGTCTCAAAGGTTTTATTGGGTACGTTAAACAGAAACATAAGATCAGTACAAAAAAATACTAAGAACTAAGAGCCAAGGGTAGCGTGAGAGTTACTGACGATCATAAATCGAAAGATCGAAGTATCTATGGATTGAGGATATTATTTCAGAACTGCGCAAGCTGTAAAACTTCTAATGATAAAAACAGAACCGAGAGCAAATTTAGGTGCGAGGCTAAAGCCTACCTCGAGGCGCTGAGCCAACGAAATAATATATACTCTTGTGGTAGTTTTAAACCGGATCTGAAGATCGAAGATGGCTCACCTTTTTTTTTCTTCTTACAGTGTAACCTATTTTTCATTGACATGAAATGAGGCACAAAACACAAGCATCGACATATAAATGAGCCTATAATTGATATCTTTAAAAAGCCAATTTTAAGTAGCCATAAGATTTACAAATAATAAGTGATTTTAAACTTATTTTATCACGGGATTTATATATTTTACTATGTACCGGGTACTCACAATTAACGATTTTTGATTGCCGACATTTCGAACCAGTTGCATGGCTCGTGGTCACGTAGTTCGCCATGACCACAAGTTTACAGATAATGTTTTTTAAACAAAATGAAAAAATAAGATTTCTATCCAGGAATTTACCATGACCAATATGTAAATAAATGAATCTAAATAGAAATATTTACAGAGTTAATGAGCTGGAAGATTAACAAGAATAAACTGCGTTGTTTCCCCAGCAGAAGCATTTGCTTACATTATGATAAAACTAGACTTTCCCAGAAAATAATTACGAACGTTTACATGTCTCTTATATATCTATCATGTTTTCGCTAGATATTTTTATGAAGAATAAGTGACTCGTAATTAATATCGTTATAAATAGTAACAGAAACTGTTTGTTCTTGACCTATGACAAAAATATCAGACAAATATATATACGAAGACGTATTTAGATGGCTATGTAACTATAATGTATAATTACCTATTTTATAGATTTACTGTAAAAGGAAAAGGTCAAGGAATGACGTCAAGACGGCGAACTACGGAAAGTATTCTGATGGAATACCGAACGAATTTATACTATATTTCAGGCAATCTGTGGAAACAGTCTGTTTTTATTTAGCTTTAGCTTAAGGTAATTTAGAGATTTCTCCATTTTGCATTTCAACGGAAAAATAGCCATATTAATGTAATAAGAAATCTATAAAATGCCGACCTTTTCTAGTAAACTTCGTTGAACAAGGCGGAAGGCGTGAGAAGATTGCTACGAGAAGTAGCACTCGAAATCATTTTTAAGTGTTCTGGAGAACGTTTAATGAAAGTTTATTGACGAGAAAACGAAGCAGCAGCCAACTGCGGCCCTGCGTTGTGCTATTTTTATCATTATTCTGCTAAGAGAACTGTGCTAGTGGCGTAGTAATGAAATAACAATAAGTGCCAACAAAAATTCTTCATTATCACCACTGTATTATACGTATGTTCCTATACCTATAAGTTCAATGTCCTCCAGTAGCTTCTAGAAATATTTCTGGAAATATCCATCTTAATACTTCATTATACCCGTCATATTTTTTGTTCATATCATATTATTATGTATATCGTCTATGTCTTTCATTCCTAAAGGCACTCACTAAACTCACAATTAAAACTAAATTCAAAGTGATTATAGTCAGAGTTAAGGCAATATTAACATGGCTATTATAGTATTGTTAGAGTATATTGAAAATAATTAAAACATGAATAATTTCTATTTTCTTGGTTATCAATAAACTTATTATACCTGACGTAAATCAAGAGCATCGCAAAGTTAAAGTCTAGACGTACAGGTAATACAACATAAGAGATTATACGACGGAAAGCAGGCTCTGAAGACGTCATAAGATTAGACGTTAGTGGCGTTACGTGATATTTTTATGATGCACATTATACCAGACGCTAGAAGCATTTTTACAGGATTCTGGTGAAAGCTTGACTGTATTGTGTCCAACCTATTTCCGGCTTAGCACGTCCGTATTTTATATTGGACCACGTGACGTCCGACACGTGGTCAGCAAAAGCAACGTGCGTATGTACTGCGCATAAACAATCAGGCTATTGTTCCTTTCAATTCCAAACTCTCACAACGTGCCCCGAACAGAAACGACACGAAGAGAATGGCACACCGATTTATTGTGTTCATTAAATGCAATGAAAAATTTCTTGTTCTCTATACATATTTTTATTATTTCACAAAGTATACATAAAAAACTATTTCAAGATTTTACAAAGATTTAAAATTTATATCATTACTATATTTTGCTCGATTACATGACAATATAACGAAACTTCAAACAAAATTTCAATCAATCGTTATATAAGAAACTTATCTGCAAAATCTAGATTCCACAGTCTGTCTATTGTTATTGGTGTAATTAGAGTTTATATATAGAAATAGCGCAAAAACTAAACTTTATATGTAATATGTGTTATAAAAGTAAAAAATAAAATAATTGTATGACTGAACGACGATCACTATAATATACAAGAAAAAAAACATGAATAATTTGGTTAGCTAAATTAAATTAAACGAAATAAAAAATTTACATACAATCTATAAGTGATTTATTCACAATCACATAAGATTAACTATACTGACAATATTATCAACGAAAGGTGATCGACGCGCACCATCCTAGAGACAAGATTTGCGATAACACGATAGAAAAATACATATTTTTTAATAATTTTGACAGTTAGATATGAGATTCCAATACCAGTGCATTTTAGTCTTTCAGGCAGCGACAAGAACGCTCCATTTTATCAACGTTCACCTTTGTAAATGAGACAAGTTACATGTTGTAATATTTTTTATCAGTATCTGAAAGTTTTTAAACTTCCATTCACTATACATACACAATCAAGACCACTGCACAAAGACACATCTGTTCAACACTTTCCCTGCGGAATATTGCTGTGTAATGCGCGGCGCAATACGTTTACAGCTGTGTTGTATGTTGTTGTTGTTGTTGTTGTACACACCTGTGTTGTACGTAAAAAAATGTATGGATTACAAAAAGTGTTGTTTACGTCGGCGCTACAAGACTGGTGGCGGATATTATGTCCGTGTATCAGGAGATGATACACAGATGCTAAAAAATACAATATTCCAGTGAATTGTCGGCGAATCTTCAGTCTAGAGACAAGCTCCAGCCTAGTGCCGCTTCCCGCAACGCTGACCCGATCTAATATAAGACGCAGTCAAAGTGTTAAATAAAAACATAAAAACGTTGACGCAGTTAGCGGTGGAAAGTGAATGTAACGTGAACGCCTTTGTGCATTTAGTGGTAGGGGGAGCTGTGCAAATCAACTTTCACGTCAATGCGAACCTACCCACGCGTTGGTCCAATCGGAGCGCGTCGTCTTGCGTAGGTGCCACTCCAGAATTCTATTCATGGAAATGAACCGCGCCCCGCAAGGCGCTCCGTCAATATCAGACTTTATTACCTTAATATGAATTATTCAAAATATATCTGTACACACCACCACTGAAAGCTTCAACACTTTCCCTGCGGCTAAAACACTGCTGTGTAATTTTGGGCTCGACGCGCTTGATGCTCTTACACACCTGTGTCGTACGGTCTGGGAGCGGACATTACGTCTGTGTATTCGTAGATGCTAAAAAATACAATATTTCCGTAATTTGTGGGCGTATCTTCAGTCTAATCAACTAAGCTCCAGTTTAGTGCCGCCGCCTCCCGCAATACTGACCCGATCATATATATCTGCGCCGCAATCAAAGTGTTAAAAGCGAACTTTTACCAATCTATATCGGGAACGAGAATGGAAACTTAGGAATTACGGGCAGTCATTACGGTATTACGTCCAATTAATAATCGGTTACCAGGAAAACGGTTTACATCGGGTAATGGCGCCGTGCCGGTTACAGTCGATCGCGATTCGCGAATTTTACGTGACTGAAGTTTCTTGTACAATCTTAAAGGTCATCGGTTTTAACGACGTCGTTTATTCTTATTGCGGAATAGCGGAATAGTGGAAACAAACGTTTCGGGTCTACTTTTATTATATACCTTCAATAAAGTTGATTACTTGAATAAATGAAGCACTTTAACTTTACCCGATGAATTGAATGTGTTTTTTTTGTGTGAGAAGAGTGGCAAACGAGCATGCAAACCTGATGTACATGTACAACCATAAACACGACTAAAATCCTATATGAGCTCGAAAGTAGATTAGAAGTAGAGTCGTTTTTACTCCTGACGACTAAAATGGTCGCATCGCTTCAAAGTACTAGCCGGCAACCGCGCCTCTTCAACCAAAACACAAGTAATACTTTACGGCGTTTTATGAGAGCGGCGGGGGTACCTCCCCGTTTGAAATATAGTTCTTCCCCCTTTAAAATAATTATATTCGGGGTTTTTTTTCAAGTTCATTTTGGTAATTGATCAAAAGCAATTTAGTAATATAGCCTCATAGCCAGAGTTTATAGCTCTACCCACATGGATATGGACTTCTTCAAAGCCTTGTAAGTGTTGGTACTTTAAGGCTTAATACATTTTCTCATGTATAGATAGACCTATAGCCCTACCTATTTCACCTACGCGTTGGCGCGTACTTTAGGGCTGCAAATCCACAGCGAGTTTTGTTTTTTTACTACTTTCATATACTATTGTAGTTCCCGTCTGTTATTTTAACATAACACATTTTTAAACATAAGGGATTATTTACATTTTATTTCTGAATTTGATTCGGGAACAGAACAAGATATGAAGATTACGTATATCGCTTAGCTTTGAAACCTTTGGTCCATAGGGTCAGAGTATCATTTTTTTTAAACTATTAGTCCCACGTTTAATCGACACCGCCGGTGACAAGAGAGCTGGTTCATATCTCGCGCACAGATTGCGATTGCTATTCAACGCGGGAATGCAGCTCGCGTTCTTGGAATCGTTAGGCTTTTATTACAATTAGTTTTAAGATTTTCGGAATGAAAATATGTATGCATTTCTGTTCTAATAAAAGACTTGAGTTTAGAAATTAAGATTGTAATATAGGAACAAATATAAAAGTATTAAACATTAATAGCTTAACAATAACTGAAATTAGTTCAATTATAGTAATGTCAATATCCGATGTAAAGAAAACCAATTTGATGAATACGGCCAAGTAGCTTTCGACATGAATATGTGAGACGTGACATGTATCAGTTTATCCTGTACGAGAATGCCGTGTCAGTCTAGTGACCGATGCAGCCCTACAGGCCGTGTTGCAACGGAAAACGGGTCGCGACCCACTTCGCCGGGATCAATACTCGGTCATCGACTCCGCCTGCGCCTCGTGCAGTCCCCTCGTGTCTGCTACATCACACGGGGATTAGACTCACTACGTACACGAACCTTTCACGGAAACCTAAAAATAACTTGGAAATGTTGAGCGCTCCCGCAACATGATACGGCTTAAGATTTTACGCAGCTGAGGCGTATGAAAATATGTGAGATTTATAGACGCCTTACAAGTTAAACAATTTATGATTTATTAGTCATTTTAATTTTTCTAGCGATAATTTAGTTACAAGGACGTGCGTCATTGACCATATGTTGACTCGGGATGTGTTTTGAACCGTCTGCAGATCTGTTTATACCTTTTCTGAAAGACCAAGAACATATTTTTGAAATATACGAACGGAGGTACAAGTAATGTACTGCGACCGGTGGGGTAAGACCGTCCTGAGCATAATCCGCCGTGAAAGGTTGCCTCGAACATTTACAAGCAATGGGATAATCTTAATCTTTAGGATCAGCGCATTTACGTGCGACAGAAAACTCGTTATAGGACATCAGCTATTTTGAGGTTAGATGTGGTTATCCATGAGTAAAAACTCATTTATGTACGAGTTCAGATACGACTTCCGTCCCTTGCGCTTATAAGTGTATATCGACGGCCTGTTGTAACTACTTAACATCAGGTAGTCTGAATGCTCGTTTGCTAATCTTCAGCCATAATAAAAGAAAAAGTGTGGCAGTTTAATCCCAAATGAAAAGTAAAAATTTTAGTATTTATACAGAATGATATCTGTATCCGCCGACTACACTGCAAAATACAATTCAAAGAGGTATAAACTGTGTTTATTTTATAAAAGAAATTAAAACATAATACTTTGTTATTACTTTTAATTGTTATCAGTATTTTATCATAACACAAAACCGTTAAATATAACAAACAACATGCTATTTTAAGCTATATATACATATCACGGCGAACTAATGATTTAACTATAAATAGTTTAAATCTGGCAAGATGACAAGCGCTTAACCTACTTCGTTAAAAGCGATTAAATCAAGAGCAATGGCATTACCAACAGTCAGAAAAATGGCTATTAAGCTAAGAAGTAACAAAGACATCCTTTATCCTTACACTTTACTATCTAAGCGAAACTTTGTCAGTTTGTTTGCTTGCAACATTCACGCCTAAACTAGGTACCAATTACATCTATTTCAAATTTTGTACATACACTTTATGTACGTACATTATACAAGAACGCTACGTTATAGTTATGTATTACCAGGCTATATGTTGAAACTGAGCAATAACTAAAAAGAATTATAAATTAGATTACCGCCATCAATTACGCAAATTACATATTGCTAAATTACTCATGAAGGTTATATTTCGCGGCCAAAGCCGCAGATGTGCCCTATTATTATATAGTTTACAAAGTGTGCTTGTAACTGAAGACAAGGCGGTCGTCCTGACCGTGGCAAGTGGTGTCGTGCATCGGCGTGACCTGGCTCAGTGACCCGAATAGCGCGAAAAGCGTCTCTCTGACCCGCTTACCTTCGTACACTCGACAGTCATCGTACAGCTTTTAGCAGCACTACCTGTTCTGTTTTAACACTTTGAATGCGGCGCTTATATATCAGATCGGGTCTAAGTTGCAGGAGGCGGCTAAACTGGAACTGCATTCTCTAGACCAGTGTTTCCCAATGTGAGGCCCACGCCCCGCAGGGGGGCAATTTGATAGTTAAGCAATTCCAAATTGAACTTGACACGATTTTGATCCTTTGGCTGTGGGTTATTTAAATGCAATGCTAGATATCGATGACAAATTTAACAA
>DWON01010501.1:0-10733 GCA_018251015.1 Phocides pigmalion okeechobee
TATATCACAACTATCATCAGCAGCTACTGTCCCACTGCTGCACACACTTTCAAAAGGAGGAGGTTAAGCCACATCCTGCCAGCCCAGTGTGGATTTGTAGTCTTTACACATCGTTGAGAATTTTATGGAGAATTCTTAAGCTTGTAGAATTCCCCATGATGTATTTCTTCATTGTTAAGAATACGGCAATTTTAATTAATACGCACATAATTAAAAAAAAATAAGGATAACATCGCTGGGACTTGATTCTCGGTGCTAGGAACCGGTATCTTAGCCACTAGGCTAGCCCTACTTTTTATGCTTTATGAAATGATAAATATCGAGCTACTTATATTTTTATACGTTGTTTGAGCTTACCTCTTCCGTGCATCTTTTTAAAATAGATTTTGCTTGACAGTTTGCGTCTACAATACTCAGCAAAGCACACGGCTAATAGGGTGCGTTATGGTTGGTAATGCGCGATTTACATCAGTTGAGCCGGGGCAGCCGGGCAGAAAATGGAGCATCGTGCTTGGAGCTAATACGATCAGGTGGGCACGACACACGGAGCTTTCATCTTCACTTGGGTTCTCATGGCGCTGCGCTCACGCGAAGATGAATCTCAATAATGCCGCACGAAAGTACATCAATCCAATTTCAGTTCGGCCGTGTCTACAACCCATTGATATGTCTATATATATGGGAAATGTAAGTAAAGAAATTTTGCCTTAAAGGTGAGGATTTTACGCAGATTTTGTGCTAGTTGGTCAGTTATAACTGCGGCGAACATCTTAGTCCTAAGTAATGGTAATGCCTCTGTGATCGAATTGTTTGATATTATGTACATGGTCGCAGTCACTGCTTACCACTAGATGGACTAACCTTCTTTCATTAAAATAATCTACGACTATTTATCGTATAATTCAAATCAAGTAACTTTGTGAAGAATTGATGCTACAGTGAATATACTTCGAACTTAAATAAATAATGTCTACGGTCGTTTAACAAAGTCTAGTTCAGACATGTCTTGTTTACGACAAAGCTTGTAACAAAGTAAATACAATCAGCCTGATTTATAACATTTGTCTATTTTTGAATAACGCGTAAACATCTATTTTTGTGTGGAAAGCTTTAACTGAATTATCAACACGTGTGCACAGCGCTAGTGTCGAATAAAATAAAAGTCATGACATCAGCCTGAATACGGCTGTGATACGTAAACAAGCGCGACCGGCAAACTATCACCACAGAGCAAATTTATTCTCCAAACAGTACGGATTCTGCATGCCTCGCCTTGCACCGGGCCGAGGTGTCACCCCCTACGACCCGCGCCGCTCTCTGAATCACAAATGTTTACCTAGTCAACCCTTGGACAACTACTTCATATTAAACTTTTACACTTTACAACACATTCTTGTACTATGTGACAGTAAACAGGCAGGAAGGAGAACTAGATTTTCATTGACGTTTATTCTATAAATAGGTAGTAAGGCGTTTGTAACTTTACTTTAAATTGAGTTCGCTACAAAGTAAACCAACGCAAATTGAGTTGTGCTTAATTTATTTAGTAAGTATTAATTCTTGCATTTTAGGATATAAATTGAAGTGCAAATACATGTATTTAATAAACAATTACTGTAAAACAAGTACGTACAAACTATCGTCGTAGAACAAGTTTATTTTCCAAACAGCACGTCGTCGGCTTGCCTCGTCTCGGAGCCACCCAATACGCGGCCTGTCCGCTTTGATTCTTCATGCTGCATGACAGTGTTTATTTAAACCTTTGTAAAACTACTTCATATTAGACTTTACTACTTTACCTCATGTTTATACTTTTTATTTAATATATATAAAAGTCAGTTCGACCGGAATTACTCTAGTAATGTCTAGTATATAATTAAAAATACATTTTCAAGCATCGTTTTACATTATCAATTTGAACTAGACCCCTGAGTGATTGAATAGTATTGATTAGTATATAAAGGAGCTAATGCAAGTTGTTGGAAATGTGCGTTTTTTACCGACTTCTTATTATTACCCTTTTTATTCAACTTTTCTATTCCCAATATTAACTTCAGCGTAATTGTAATATTTATGTATTTATTTGTACTAACAAAGTTAAAATGTATAAACGAGTAAATTATTGCCGTCGAACAAGTTTATTCTGCAAACATCACGGCATCTGCTTGCTTCGCCTCGCACTAGACTAACGTGCGGTGAGTCCCCTTTGATTTTGTGCGCTGAATGACAAAATGTTTACTCACTCAACTCCTGGACTACTACTTAATATTGCACTTCCCAAATAATATTTTACTAGGATATCTTTATATTTTTCCGTAGCCAACTACTCATAGCCTTTAAATAAAAGTGAGAACTCGCGAAGAAAACAAAGAGAGCCAATTTGGCAAGTCGGAGACAAACGCATTTAAAATGGGCAGAGTAGAGCAGCAGCCATCTATCTCGGAACTTGATAAACGACGACATTATTCCTTATCGTCCACTCAATTTGTTTAAAAGCGTTCTGCTTTGATAATTTGAGAATTACAAATCGTATCTCCTAACAAAAATGTCGTCATAACTGTAGTCTCACCAGCTTTTTGATAAGAGGCGCTTGAAGAGAAATTGAAACAATTAATCAAAATGTTATATCTTGAAAATAGAACATTTCCATTAGGACTAATTTTTTATCAAGTGAATATCTAATATTTTATTTTTATTGTTTCAGTTGTGGAGGAACCTGAGTTCACTGATGTCATACAAAATGTTACGGTGCCAGCGGGACGTAGCGTCCGCCTTGCATGCTCAGTAAAAAACCTCGGCTCATATAAGGTGCGGACGTTAATTTCAATTGTTACTTTTCTGAAACAGTCAAGTAATTGGTACGTTTAGTAGCATTTAATCATGTATCTCGTTTAGGCTACACAAATATGAAAAAAATGTATTTCCATTTCCATTTTTATATGCTGAATATAATGTATTTTGATGTCAGAAACATATCAGTAAATTTCAAACATGCAACTTCAACATATCAATAAATTTTAAAGTCTTATACATGCATGAAATTACACAGATAATGTGTATAAATAAACATTATATTGTGTTAATAACTCGTTAGTATCCGTAGCCATACCGCATAAAAATTTATTCACAAAAAGAACAAAGGACCTGTTTTGAGCTCTTCTACCGCACTTAACCTTTGACGAAAGTAGGTACACAAAATAAACTCCGAAGGCAAAGCACTTACGTGTAGACGCGACAGTGCGACTCGGAATACGACAGTACGCATAGAGCAGCCAAAGGAAACATAAAATAAGAGCATTTTATCATTTGATTTAGAACGCGCCGTCGTAATAAAGTGTCCATATAAATGGAGGAAAACATGATTTACTACTCTTACGTTATGTTTTCACCTTATTCCGTGGTACCGTAGTTTTAAACAGTAATAGGTAATTTTCAATATGCACGTAATATTAATTATGAATATGTTATACATCTTGCTTAAAATAAATACGATTTATAAATAAACGCATTCCTCTAATTCTAATTAAAATAATATAATTGCGGAATTTATACAATTTACTTTTTATTTTTAACTCTACTTTTATATTTCGAACCTGCTCCATGGATCGTGGTCACGGCCAAACTGCGATTGCAAATGGAAACAGTTTTTCTGTAACTGGTCCGAAATATTACAATATAAATATTTCTAAAATATATATATAAATCATGAAGAGAAATCGCTGCGTTTTATGAATTTTTGTGAGTTAAAAAGAACATGCATTTGGAATGATATAAAACAGCCCTTATTATATACATATGTACTATTTTAAGTTCATTGTATTGCTATAAATGTTTTCTGTAAAGACGTTTGAATGAAATATAAAACGTATTCAATTTTTACGAAATAAATTTCTAAAACTTATTAATTAAATAAAAAAAACAAATGTGTCAATTCTTTAAGTAACCATGTCGTAGGTTTAATCAAATTACGAAGATTATAGTAGACATGTTTGTCATTACATAAATTAACAAAACCGTTATTTGGATAAGCTTTTGTATAGTTATAATCATTAAAACAAGAAGTTGTAACAGATATTAAGTCTAATTCGATTAGTTTCAAATAACCTAATCCACTAGATTGACCATTACATGGGGAGTTTGGGAGCAGACGACGGCGAGAAACCGCAAGGTACCTTCACCTTATAGCTGTGGCTCTTAGTAGGGGGTATACAGGACTCGCGGTTTTGTTATTATTGAACAGAAGTGAGGTTGCTTAAATAATTATATTGCGTAGGAATATAGTAAGTCTTTTGTATAAATGTTTCTATATACCAAATAGCGTAATCTGTAGTTTACTCAATATAATCTTGTCGCATTTTGCAAAGTAGGCAGGACATGTACGGTTCGACCGCGGTGGTAGCAAGATCAACCTAGTTTCTAGCGTCAAATAATTCTTGCTTTTCTGAGAAAAGGTGTAGTAGTCGGACCACTTACATATAACGCGACCATCTCATTAAATGGCTATTAAAGGGGCATAAATTGAAGACACAAATCGAAACACACAAATAGCCTGAACTAAAATATCCAAATGAAAAAAAAATATGCTAAAAGATCGAGCCCTTTCGATTTGCCCACGGCGAACTGATGTGACGTCTAAGCTTCTATTGTCGGCCGTCTCATACATATATATATATATTTTTAAATAACATTTTCGTAAGTCTTTGAACCCAACAATCGTTTATCGTTTCAACAATCTATGTAGGTTACTAATTCGAAATTGAATTTAGCTTGTGACTTACAAAATTGTGATGCAATTCAGACTGTTTCACGAAGTGTAATTGAAGGTGAGTAAACAGCAAGTAACTTTGAAGTCAGTAGTCGCTTATCGCCGTCGCTTAGAATCGATTAGTTATGGAAAGGATGAGCAATTGTTCTATATTAACTCTAGTTGTAGTATGGCTCTGTATAGTCAACAACCAGCTGTTCCAATAAATTATAAACAAGTCTTACTAAAGAAATAATACAAAATACATATATAAAGCTATAAATGTATTACTATTCGAATTTTCATAGTTTTTGATCTTTAATAAATATCTTAGAAAATCACAGATTAATACAAATTTATAAGAGTTTACAAACACTTACACAAGAATTCAGGATACAAGAATTTTTATTAATGCCCGACAATATTGTACATAGACACTTAAAAATATACTCTGTATAATATACCTTACAAAATTCCTTACGTATAATATTTGAGCAGTCGTGAAAATAAAACAATACCTGTATTTGCCTACTTATTTATTAATCTTATTTATTCATATTGAATGAATTAAAATGAAAGTGCTTATTAGTAAATCCTAAGATAAACAAGAAAATAAAATGAACTCCAATAAAAATTAGATTCATCTATCTCTATAGAAATTTTATCGATTTACCGTTTGACCGAGTTCTACTCTTCATTTTATTGCATTTACTCACGGGATGTCTGTAGCTATCTCCGATGCGGGCGCAATAAAAGCCAAGATAGTGTTCTCCTACTTTTGAAATAAAGGCTTAACGGAGGGAGCCATCACGGTTTCCTTGTATTGACAACAAGAAGCGGATTTTCCCGAAAGCCTCGCCTGTGCCATTAGTTTTCCGCATCGGTTAAAAAGATTTGCTTCCTCGTCCGTCTTTTTTAGAATTATTGACTCACGCAAAATATTCCGTTAGAACGACAAAACTCGACCCATCTCCCTTTTACCTGCGTTTGATTAAATTTGTTTAGTGCACGTATCTAATTTCGATGTTTGTGATCATATATGCTTTCAATTCAATTTGAACATAGAATATTAAGGATCTTATATGAATCAATAATATTCATTGTTACTAATGCTTACTCATGTATGCTTAATTTTATTGTTATCAAATGAACTTCATTTATTATTACTAAATTATAGTTCATGGACGTTAAAGAACAAAGATTTTTAAAATAATGTTGATTACATTATAAGCGAGTAGAAGCTTGAATCCAGCATGCCTTAATTGAATTTAATGAATATTGAACGTCCACGTCAACGCATAAATTTTATAGATTGTCGATAAGTCTAGTTGGTGAGGTCAATACGCAATTAAGTCAATTAGTAGAGCCATAGAGTTTATTAGGTATAATCTATTGTTATAAATTTGATTGTAAACTGATATCTATAAAATAGTAATTAGGCACATTACGTTAAATATTGTAAACGCTTATCCGAAATACAATCTTCGAGTGAATAGTTATAAGTCAAGTTCCCCAGGTTCGATAGCCGAACCAAAAGTAATTCTGTATTTTTTGGTATATTTTACAATTCGGTCAGTATCAGCAACGTATATGGCAGATATCTTACCAATGTGCCAAAACCTATATGCCGGGGTTTCAAAATCCGGACTTACGGTTAAATGCTGTATGTAGGTACAACATTAATTAGGTATCATTCGTTAATAATTAATTAGAAAATTCACAATATGTTACTCGTATGTTTAAAGTATTATGTATATATACAATTTTATGTACTCGTATATTAGTAGTTATATGCTTAAATCGATGTACAATTCTTCATTAATGAAACATTACCGTAATGTGAATATTGCTCATAACGAACATTTCACATTAAAAGCGAATTTCAGGAAGTATGCGCACGTAGTCGGTTCATCGCACGTTCATCGGCATGAAATGTCAGATAGTCGGCAGCACGTATGTGGGTTTGCAATAACATGCCACAACGAGTCGCAGCAATGCTACACTCGCGCCGCTTGCGAGCGCCGGCTGTTCACATTCTGGCATATTTCTCATGCTTTAATATATAAGATGAGGATGCAAGAGCAATTGTTGGTACGCTTCTTTAGTACGCTCGTAGCAATTTAAATAGCTGATTTCATAGGATCTATAGCAGTTAAATATGATGGTAGTTTTATTAGCTCTGTTTCGCCGACATACCAAAACCGATACGTGGAACATACAACACCTTAATAGATTCTCGAATTAATTGACCACTTAGTGAGTGATCAGTTTCTTAATCAATAGATGGAATAAAATTTTATTATATCTTAATTAAGTTTAATTAACTCGTCAATACTGAAGAATTGATATAACTTATTTCTTTTCACACAAGACAAAAATCATATATTCTTTTTACGTAGCCTTGATCTATTAATGTAAAATATCCACATCTTTTCAATAAGAACATAAATTACATTTTCGACGTATGTACGTATACATATTACAAAACTATTACAAACATATACTAAAGCACTATATTTGATGCAGTTATCAAATCCGCAAAGCTTAATACAATAAGTAAAATGTCTTAATAAAATAAGTAAAATGGTCAAACGTAAAGCAGCTTACTAGCCGAAGATAGAAGAACTCCATATAAATCTTTTAGTAGACAAGTTAATTCGCGTCACGCAACATTTTCGCTTCATGTTATTTTTGTAGGTCATATTGGATTTCATAGTTGGGTTATCACTGAACTACATACAAATATTATTTAATGTTTGTATATAAATAGCAAGATTTATTGCTTTAGCATTAAAGCCCGAGTATGCTTAATCATGCGATTGATAATTTACATTTAAAAAGAGAAAAAAATACTGAAAAACAATAAGTTTTTATATTTGGCTTAAATTGTGCATAAAATTTTGTTAGTTATGTGTTGATAGATGTAGATTTTAGCACTTCGTTAGACAAACAAATACCCTTTATCGAAAGAAATGGAGTAAAATATGACCAGACATATTATACCAGAAATATTACGAGCCAAGAGAAATATATCGTACCAGACGATGATTTTGAACTAATATCATCGCGAGATTTATGCCATACGATGGATTTTAACAAGGTCAATTCAAGTCAATCAGTCACCCATCCTCAGAATCACTAGTGGGAGAACTATAGTTTGACCGGGGAGCACCACCGCTCGCCTCATAATCCCCCGTGAAGCTACTATATGTTTCAATTTGAGAGATGCGGATGCCGTAAAAACAAGACGACCATCTCAGTCCTCAAGGGAAACAGATAAGACTGCAATTTAGTCCTGTTTAAGGTTATATGTGCCTGTCCTTGGACTGAAGCGACGACTTAACATTAGGTAGCCTGTATACTCATTTGCTACCTTTCCAAAAAAATCCGTTCTCTATGTTTTTATTTCAAAGATAATATTTATGATAAATCGGCTGCATGTTTTTTCAGTAATTACTGATAAAAATATCACTTTTTTATTGTTGCCACTTTATAAAAAAGCAACGGTTCTTATGTGGTCATTATAGCCTTAAAACTTTCAAATCTAACCTAAATCAGTATTAAAATACAAAATACTTTCACATGTCGCATGCATTGCTACTTTTGGTATGGTAATGTATTATAACGTATTGTGTACTCGCGTACTGTGTACTTGTATGTATATAGTGTATAAAATCGCCATGTCCTCTTAAATTATTTCTAAGAGTTTTGCACATATCAACAAAATCGTTTTTTATGAGGCTTGAGTTTAATTTAGGCATTAAAATCTGTGTATAAACGCTACAAATTTTATATTATGGGCTTGCCTGCTCATAGCACCTCAACGCTAACCACCTACGGACCTGGCATTTTGCCTGCTAGCTACCGGAGTGTAGCTAGTAATTCTGGGTCTACAGTGGTCTGTGAACGCGAGAGTAGAGAAATGTAAAACTAATTTACGTAGGTTATATTTTGATATTTAAAATGTATATCACTTTTTACCACTCATTGACTTTCTCGAAGAAATTGTTATCATAACCTCTTGTTGTACATGTAAGCAATGTTTTGGTTTATTTTGGTGTACAATAAAGATTTTTGTAATAATTAGTAACATTAAAAGAAGGGCAGTATCTAAAAAGTAGGTTTGTTAAACATTCTATACGGTGTCGTCTTTCAGTATATCTAGTACAGCTTATTTTGTGCGAAGATTGGGAAAGTTAAAGGACCATCGGGACAAATCCGCAGTCGAAGAGATCTTTAAGTGAGCTTTTAGTGTAAGAGAGCTAAGCTGCTGCGCGCGGCATGTTGTCGTGTTTTTGTTTACACCAATGCATTATTCCTGAAATCACTTTGTTGCAACTAGCGCCTTTATTTTTATACTATTACGTATATAAAGACTATACGCTCTAACCGTATACAATGATTTCCAATTTTGTAATAAATATTCGTTTTGTGATTCACTGACCTCAATGTTAGCAATTAGGATTTTTTTGTATATTTTCTCTGGGACGACTTAACCGAAGTTGATGATAAACAATTAGTATATATTAGTTAAAATATGTGACTGCACAAATGGTAGATATAGATTATGGTAGCCATTTTTAAAAGTTTTTGATGTTTTATTTATTAATTGCCGTTGTAATATTCTTTTAAAGGCAAAGTCGGCACGCAATAAATAGTATCTACGTATAAATAAAAATGTTTCGTTGTTCAAAAATAGTTTGACAATTTATATATTTTTCCAATCAAATAAACTCAGCTACAGCAATGCATAGAAGAATGGATTTTTATGGACCTATTTTGCATCAACTATTAATATTTTTAATTAATCAATATTTGTGGCTTATAAAATATTGCTAGACATTATTATTTGTTTAAGAGAAAGAAGATATCACCAGATGGTAAATAGACAATGCAATAAATAATGAAAACAGTCCAGTCCATGTAAAATATGAATCCCACCTATAGTTGATGCGTTAACGAAAAAAAAATGTAGGTATATTCTTCAAGGGTTCCGCAGCTATTTGCTAATGCCATAGTTATCAGGAGTTGATCAAGACTGGCTCGGTCGTGTCAAGCTATCAAATAAAAAAAAACTTGCTGTGAAGTTTATTTTTATAGTACTCATTGTGTAAATTTAAAATGCGACAACGATTGCAGAACAGAAACAATTATTCACGAAGGTAAAAATACTCACTAAACAAATCAAAATACAGCCTTTGGATCCGTTCATATTTAAACTTAGTGACTTATATCGATCATATCTTGCAAAACCCCAAAGTAGCTTATTGGCCGAAGATTCGAAAAGTTGTACTCCTTCGGCACAAATCCGCAGTAGAAGGGGTGTTTACCTCTTAGTGGAAGTACTTATTAAGCACTACATACACTTTCACTACATACATGATTCATTGTCGGTTTATAGTAAAAATCTTTATTTAGTCAAGTTTATCAATGCATGCTATCCTTAATAGTTATCTTGTTATATATTTTTTTCAATTGGTAACTTCCATTGTTTATAAAAAAGTTCCTGATTATTTCGATATTACAACTTTCGATATACTATATCGGTAATCTTATTTTACTATTTGGACTCATCACTCATGGCTAGGCGTTACTTTATAAGAAATGTAAGGCATATTTTAATATCCATTAGTGATGTAGGGCAAAAAAGGTTATGTTAAAAAGATTTGCGTATATACTCGGTATACTTCTCCAATATAAAAAATGGATATTATACATTTTATTAAAATATACTTTTATCCTGTTCTTAAGGATACCATATCAAACTTTTAAAAAAGTCCGTCGAACAAGTTAGGGCAGGCGAAGTAACGATAAAAGCATAAGATGAGGCTTCTTAAACGTTCCATAATTAAATCTGTCGTAATATTATTAAACACGTCTACGAATCATCTCCTGCGGCGATGGGGTCCATCGTTAAGGAGGTTCGGGCGGTGCGCGGTAGAATGGCTAAAGTTTGCAACGAGTCCATTATAAATCAAACGACGCCTTC
>DWON01010502.1:0-10732 GCA_018251015.1 Phocides pigmalion okeechobee
GATGGTCGCCTCCAATAATATGTATTCGGCAACCACAGCTCCCCAACCGAAACACAATACAAGAAGAACGTGTTGCTTTACGGCGGGTTATTAGGGGGGCGGGGGTGGCGCCCCGGGCGAGCTCTAACGGCTCTACCACTTTTAATTTATTTTGCCCAATACATTTGATCCGTAATAAGTATGAGTCTGTGTCTCAATAACCGTGGCAAGAGTGTAAAATATTTGATACAACTAAATTTAATTGGGGCAAAGAGTATAAAATATTAACACTTTGATTGCGACTCTCATATATATATTACATCTAGTGGGATTGCGAGAGGCGAAACTAAATTGGAGCTCTTTTCTCTAGACTGGCGATACGTCGATAATTCACACAAGTATTATATTTTTTTACCATAATACTTGTTACAAACCATAAGTATAGCATCCAAGAGTACACAGACGCAATGTTCGCCCGCAGTCTTGTAACGTGGACGGAAACACAGCATTTGTGTTCGCCCGTAACCCATACAGATTTGTTGTACGCTGCAAGGAAAGTGTTAAACACAACAGTAACTCTTACGTGGAGCATTATCCACCACGCTGCTCCACTGCATATACACGAACTGGTTATATACACTTACTGGCTAACCCGTCAATTAGATTTTCTCAAACCACTCATAAGGCTTTCGACAAGGTTTAACGACTGCTATCTAGACATAACGTAGATCGATGTAACTTGTCTTCCAACGCACGTTCTTTTACCACTCATGGTCACCCATCCAATTTCTGACCGCGCGTGACGTTGCTTAACTCGGTCCATCGTTCATGATCTATACAAGCAAGCTACGCGCACTTCAGTATTTTATATATCATCATTTAAAAATAGACGAGCCGTTAAGTTTTTGTCTGTCCTATCGGGTTACCGTTAGGATTAGTTTACACTGTCGCACGTTTTGATCCGGTATTATTGTCAAATATTGTAGATAGAATAAGAACAGGACGACCGGAAATATACCACATACAAACAGTTCTACTGTGATGCATATTTTGCATTTTGGTAAAGATTAGTATTTTGAAGCTGGTAGAGCCATTAGAGGTCGCCCGGGGCGGTACCACCGCCCCGCCGTAAAGCAACATGTTCTGCATGTATTGTGTTTCGGTTGGAGAGGTGTGGTTGCCGGATACACATTATTGGAAGTGACCATCTTAGTCCCCAAGAGTAAGAACACATCTGCGTCCATCTTTAAATAGAACTTCTGTTCTATTTGAGATTGGACGTGGTTGTCCATGGGCTGCAATGACCACTTAACATCATGTGGCCTGCATGCCCGTTTCTTACTCTTTCGCAATAAAAAAAAAAACCTTTATATTATTGTTTTTTACAAATTCTATGATTATCACCATAAATTTATCATTTGTTATTTTTGTTATAATTACCACAATTTATATTAAAAAGGAACAAACTGAGAACAATTGTTTCGAATATAAAAAATATACAATGAAAACACAATATGAAACCCTTTAGTAGGTTTATCGATAAAATTGCCCCAGCACTTAAGCGAAGTCTTAAAAGTTGAGTTACCTTTCACAAATAAAAATCATTGAAACCTCAAAAGCTTCTAATTGAGGAAAATAAAAAAATAAAATTTTCTCTCAGTCTACGAGGCGAGGGACAAAAGAAATTGCTTTATTATACTACTTTTCTATGGAAATTTCCAACGTGGAATGTTTTTGCAACATCGCAATTTCAAGTACAGTGAATAATGATTGATGTTATGAGTGGTAGTGGATACTTCATGTAAATCATGATCAGTTCAAATTTCTGTGTGTTAGTACAGACATAGACACACATAGACAGACACAGCGTATGGTAGTGTGTCGGGTAGATAGATCAACCTATCAATACCTGTCTACCTTCCCCCCCCCTTCACCGTAGTTTAACCGTGACTAAAATTCTAAATAAAACTGTTACTCTACAGTAAATTGTATACCCTAATTCAACGCAATTCTCATGAAGGTATACCTATACCTATACCTTAGGTGAGGGCTGCCAGAGTTAAAGGCGCACCGATGCCTGCCAGATCGCGGGCGGAGTAGCTATGCTGCGATTCCACTATTTTAGAACTGAGGACTGATGAGGTACACGAGGCGACAACCTTAGTCCTAGGAACGCATCTGCGTATATCTTCAGGTTCACGATTCATGACTCTCAAAGTAGGAGAGCTATAGTTCGAACGGCGAGGTACCACCGCCGCCCTCATTAATCATAATTCGCCTCATAATTCGCCGTAAAGCATTATTTGTATTTGGTTTGTGTTGTGGTTGGAGAGGTGCCGTTGCCGGCTACAGTTTAAAGAGAGGCGACCATCTTAGTCTTCAGGAGTAGCAACGCACCCATGTTCGAGCTCAGGTAGGATATCATTCTTATTTATACAACATAGATGTCCATGAGCTGTGACTACTTACCATCGGGTGGTTTGCATGCTCGTTTTCTACTCTTCGCACATAAAAAACTCAGTTTTGTTTGACAATAGCGACCTTAAATCAGGTGGCAAATTTACGGAAAAAGATATTGTTACGTAAACCGTTTCGGTTGGTGTTATACAAAATCGTCGTGTTTAGTTATAAGGATTTGGCCCGAAATTGAGGTTTTAATTAAATTCCGTTTTCGGCATGACCACAGACAATCTAATATTTATTAGTTCAAAGCTCTTTGGCTGTATAAACAGGTAGGTTTAGGAATATGGGCCACGACACATTTATGGTAAGTAACGGTAATGTAGTATTGAGTACTTGTATACATACTAGTTTATACCTGCAACTTTGCTCGTATAGAAATCGAAATTACAAAATTTTAGACAATCATCAGATCTCTTTTTATCCCCTAGAGGGTAAAATTTCTGAATTTCCTTTCTTATCGCTCACTTACACTGAAATAATTAATCAGCAACATTTCAAGATTCTAGGTTTAGTGGTTTTGGCTCTGCTTTGATTTTTGGGCCTATCAGTCACCTTACTAGCCTTACCAATTTTAATGAACTTTAATTTAGAAATAGATTAAATCTTGAAGACAGACATAGACTAGTCAAAGAAAGGCTTTGCGAAAATACAATTTGAGGAGGTTGTAATAGGGGATTTAATCTACTGCGAAGGTTTCGAGGTTAGTGAAATAAACTTTAGGAAATACCAAAAATTAGTGCTTAAAATTCAACCGAAAAACCTTAGAGCTAAGCATTTACAATAAATCAGCCTGGGTTTTAGAAACGAAAACGGAGACCTAACAAAAGAAGTTTCACAATTTTTCAACTGCGCCACATAAAATTCAACTCGGTAGCTAACGTCATTACGGCTTCTTTGCCTCGAGTGTAGTACATTGCTGGGTTTGTGCCACCTTGCACTGTACCACGACTAAGTGCCGCCGCAATGTACTGAAAGTCTAGAGTACCACCCTCACCTCTAACTCAATAATAGAACCTCGTAGCAGTGACGTCTCTTTTGGGTATCGTTTTCTAACGTGGAAACCCTGAATTAGTTTTGGCTCCACTGATTCTGACTTTTGAATGTATTTGGATTTCAAGTTCCTACATAGTAAAAAGATTGGGGGATTCAGTACACTTCGTTTTGTATTGGAGTATTTCCGATTGGGTTTACGTCGTTGGTAAGAGGTAAAGTAAGTATATAATAGAGTTTAAAGACTCGTGATGCGCGATAATCATACCGGTCTATGCAGAGGGTTTCGGGTTCCATTCCCGGTTAAGCAGACAACTATATGATGAATTTAGATTTCTGTGGCTCTGGGTATTTGTGTACTTTTCTTTGTCCATAACATAGGGATTCCTAGCCAGGGCCAATGAATAAAGAAAAAGTATTTGTTTTAAATAGCCATAAATGGTATAGATCTGTATGTTGTGTTGTGTTGTGTTCTATAATTATTCGTTTAATGATATTGATTTCTATTCTAGCCTGTTTGCATTTTTCTGTCCGCCTATCTGTCTGATTATCCGTGTGCTTGTCTGTCTGTCTGTTCGTCTGTCTGTATTATGCCCTAAAACGGTTCTTGTGTTTAACTTCAAAAACACTTCACGTTGGATCATAAGGGTAGTCGCTGGTCGAACTTGTTTTCCCACCTATGAAAATCAATTCAATTTATAAATACGCTTCAGTTTACATGCTTAATATTTCCGTAAATTACGCATAACATTCCATAACTTGAAGCGTGTCAAAATAGCAAAATATTAAATGAATTTACCGCACTATTCATAGTTTTCAAATTGACGGCTGTCTTGATCAGATTCCGGTTGAAAGTCATGGATTTAAACTAGCCATTTCGAACGTGCGCATGGCGGGCACATGCCAGTTATATATTTAAACTTTTATACATTAAACGCATAATCGATTAAGTAAGGTATGTCATATTTAATGTGGTTATTGCCTTACATAATTTAATACTAAAATACTTTATCTGTCAGAGAAACTTAAAATGTATCATTAAACCATTTTTTAAAGGTGGGTGCTTTACGGCGGGTCATGAGGGTAGCGGTGGTACCGCCCCGGGCGAGCTTTAACGGCTCTACCACCTTTAGATTTATATAGCGCAAGTGAGCAAGAATGAAATTTTGAAAATTTCACCCTTAAACTGCGAACCCTATTCGCACCGATCGTTTAAAATCTGTCAGCTGTCATTCCTATCAAGGGAGAATATCCGTATAATTAAACACGATTCGTAATCAGGATTCTTCACAACGTGGATAGCGTTAATTAAAAGTGTAATATTATATACCTGTTTGTGATGAGCTCGAGTTTCGGCGCTGTTTCGCGTTAAGGTAATAAGCGAAGTTAATAATAAAATTTTACTATATAGCGAAATTCTAACATCGCGTTTTAACGCGACCAAGAGCTTTGCAACTGTTTTGAAGCATTAGCATTTAAAAGCATTTATCTTCTTTTTTTTATTCAAAGAGCTCACTGCAGGCCATGGACAACCACGTCCAATCTCAAATAGAACAGAAGTTCAAATTTAAGGATGGACGCAGAAGCGTTCCTACCCTTGAGAACTAAGATGGTCGCCTCCAATAATGTGTATCCAGCAACTACACCTCCCCAACCGAAACACAATACATGAAGAACATGTTGCTTTACGGCGAGTTGTGAGGGTGGTTGTGCCGCCGCCCCGGCCGAGCTCTAACGGCACTACCGCCTTGAAATCTTCTATTCTATACATATAATAAAACTATAACTGATCGTTGTTCAACTCCAAAATAAAGTTTTTTCATTTTGTCTGTACGAGTATGTAACTTGTGCACACTAATCTTAGAAACGGTTTGTCCGATTTGAATGCAGTTTTCAGGATTATATTGTGATGAGCGCCTCCTAACATTTAGTCCTTTCATTTAAATCAGTTAACAAATAAAGAAGTTATGACAATTTATGTAACACGTGTAATGTGAAATGTTAACTGAAGCTTACTACAATGCATTAGTGAACACCGCACTAAAATCACTTACGCCGTTTCTGAAATTGGCGCCCACAAACACATAAACACACAGACAAATATTGTAACAACAATTGATTTGGATTGTATTACTTTAATAAAGCCCCCATATAATAGTAAATATATATCTTCCGTGTACAGAGAATGATCAGTTAATATTATATTTTTCGTGTAGATTTATAAAAAGATAATAAACTTTTGATAACTAATTCAAATATGTTACTTGTTTATCAGTGATTTACATACAATTAATGAATGCATAATATGTAATGTTAGATCAGTACATCGACTTTGAGCGCCCTGTTGGCTAAGGTTTGGAGAAAAAAGCTGGCGGAACATTTTTTTTAGAATTGAGAAGAGTAGCAAACGAGCATGCAAAGCAAAGATGGTAAGTAGTTGCAGCCCATAGACATCCATGTACAATCACAAATATGACTAAAATCCTATCTGAGCTCGAAAATAGTTGCGTTGCTACTCCTAAAGACTCCCTCCTATTCGCCTCGCCTAGTCACCTCGCTTCAAACTGTAGCCGGCAACCGCACCTCTCTAACCGAAACACAAGTATGCTTAACGGCGGATTATGAGGGCGGCGGTGGTACCTCCCTGGTCGAACTATAGTTCTCCCACCTTCTAAATTCTTACATCATCCCCTAATTTATCTGTTTCTCAAGCTAAAATATCATAAATTAAACATGTTCCTTTCACGCAAACACCGTTAAAGCCTGAACAAAAGGATGGTACAATCACCAGCATAATTACAGAAATTCTCCCCAAATTCAAGGGGACAGATTCTCCGTACATAAATGACTGAACGTGTACAAATTTATCTGGCGAAGTGTACAAACAGACGGCCAGATATTACGACTTAAATGCAAGGTGCGACGAAAAGCGACGATAAAGATACGACATGTTTCAGCGAGATCGGGTAAACGATGAACAACATCAATTTTTTTTATAAATTACATTGATATCACATAAATCACGACTACTTAAAAATAAAACATTTTTAAATGTAAAACATATGATTTTTTACGAATCTACCTGAAGTTGGCCAATTTAGAGAAGATTACGAGTTAATTTTTGATAGTAGCCAGTTCAAAAACTTACAATAAAAAAATTCATCGATTTTTCAATTCAATGTGAATTAATTATTTTGTCCTTTCATAGTTTATAATTATTCAATTATATATATAAATACAATACCTATTTTCTTTATGAAAACAGCATGGAAATATGACGATGAGAGGTTTCACGAGGCCACACGATATTAAAATGCCGTTGGAGCCCTTGGATTTCTATTCACGAACTCAGATAGTGCTGACATCCTTGAAGGCTGTACGTAGATACGTTACTACTACTGAGGACTAAGATAGCTACCATTGCTGCAAGTGTAGCTTGCAACCACATGTCTCCAACCGGTATAAAAAATTGCTTTACGATGGATTATGAGGACTGCGATGGTATTTTCTTGCGACTTGCCACCTTGTAAGGGATACTGATTCACTAGTTGTATGAGTTTAGGTGAGACCATGAGCTAACTGGTTGGGAATACCGGCAATTAAAAATCGTTAATAGTGTGTATCTAATACATAGTAAAATATCACCAGTATATTTTTATTTGCTACACAAAAATCTATTTTACAAGGAAATATCTTCATGTTTAATGTTAGAAGTGTGAAGAAGGTGATCGTGTGTCGATGGACCTTAGCCAACAGGGCACTCAAAACCGATTTAGTGATTTTACATTAACTTATCAAAGTTACGATGTATAATCACTAAATTGGTTTTGAGTTAATCTTGGAATGTTATAAAGTATTTTAATTGAATCGAAAACGGGGCTATGAATCTCGAGAATCACGTTAACAGTCTTTGCGATAGTTTCCTAAACCGTTAAATCAAGTGATAATAAATATTAAAAAGGCACATAATAAACAACTGTGGAGAGCCAGGAAACTAACCTATCACAGCTATTAAGTACAAATATTATAGCGTAAACAGTAACTTTTACGTTATAATTAGAATTCATTCTTCAGCGTTTCCTTACTAAATAAATACATTTAACCCTTTCAGTATAAAAAAAAATTAGGAATGAAATGACTACAAACGTTAGCTCAAAAGCGTCATGTTTGTTTACGTAATGTATCTTGCGCACCAATAACTTTGAAATCGAACATGCTTGATGTATATTACTATACCGATTGAATATGTATCAAAAATACATACATGCTTTCTGTATTCCACGAAATACGTTTACTTCTCTATGCTTCGTTAATTTTATTGCGATAATTCGCTTATCGTTGTTAGGCTTCAGTGGGATTAACACTCAACATAATGAAGGAGCGGGGCTCGCGAAATTCGTTACATCTGCGTCTGAACCGCGTAATGTACATTTAATATCCGTAGCACTTCAAAATCTGCCAAAATGCTTTATAGCCCCAGAAGTTGGCTACGCTTGAACACGAGATAAAACTTTACAAGCATTATGAATCTAAATCGTGGCGTCAATTTTCGGAATTGTTCGCGAGTTTTATCTATGCAAGCTATTACGAATTGCAAGCCCGTCTGTTCTAAATTGGATATGATTTAGGTTCAAATCTTTAGAAATTTAAATTTTAATTGTTGTAATAATACTTTAAATTTATTAAATCTAAAGCGACGATCAAATTTTGAAAGAATATTTTATTTTCACATAAATATTTCAATATTAAGAACAAAGAACTAATATTATACATTACACCCACGAGGCATGGTGCTAAAAATGCTAGCTGCATTCCCGTACTGACTAGTAATCGCAATTCTCTTCGCATGATATGAACGAGCCTTATTGACACTAATAACGTCGATCAAACGTGTGTCTAATTGTTAAATAATATTTATTGAAAAATATATTTTCAATTTGAATAGATTTTAGATAGGCATTTACTATAATTAGTTTTTATATTAGATATTTCATGTCAGATTTATAAAAAGTCATTAAAAATATTGAAATTTATTTTCAAACAATAAAAATCCTAAATGATAATGATATGACCTTTTTAATACATAATTGTCATGTAAATTTGAATGTGCTAACATTAAATGTAACGTTAAATTGTATTAACATAAAATCTGCTGTAAATATAGATGCGATTGATAGCGATTTCGAATCAAAACTCGAATTTATTGTCGAACGGAATTAATTTTGTCCATTGTTGCTACCTTATCGGCTACCTGTCCCTGATTTAGATTTCTTTCAGCTCCGTTGACTTAATTTCTCTATTGTGCTCTCACGTTAATGTTCCGAGATTTTCGGCGATTCACGGGAATAATCATTGTGGTAATTTTTATAGCGCTTTAAGATTTATATCGCCGTTAAATTTTTGATTACAACTTTTGTCGGGTTTAATTTCTTTCACTTTTCTGTTCTCAGTTTTTCATTTTCAAGCTCATTAATCGCTATTAAAGTACTGTTTACATCCGCACGTTTTTGAAAAATATTTAAACTAAAATTTCTGAAATTGGTAATAATATATTTTAAGGTTTCGTTTAAAATTGTATAAGTAGTATTTTTATATTTTTTTTTCTTTTCAGATTGCCTAAATTTATCTGTGAATCTTAAATGAACCAAGGCTAATTCATAATCGTCGCATTTTATAATTCTTACAAAATATTAACGTTTCATATATAATTTTTTGTGATTTTTATTGTTACTATAATTCAACAATTTAAAGCGACTAGGTTACCGTTTGATGAACATATTTTAAAATAACGCGAACTTACTATAAGTTATTTAAGCCAATCGCATGGATCATTGTGTAGCCATGACCACGATCCATGAAAATGGGTCGAAATGTATCATGAGTACCCTATATATATTGAAAATGTAGTCATTTAAGAATGATGTTTTGCCTACTCGTTTATGTGAGTTAACAATCATGATGTAATCTTTCTAGGAATCACTCCATAACAATATACACATATAATGCGGTCACGGTCAATTTTGTATACAAATTAATGTGTACTCTAAATATACGCCGGTATAAATATAAACCGGTGACAACTTTCTTTCCTCCTCATTCGCCGTCAGAGACTTTCCACAAGAAGGTACAATGTCGACCTAAAGTCATACGCTTAATGATTCAATAAAATACTGAAGTTACATACAAAGACATATTAAATCACAGTTTAACTCACGGATCGCCAATGAGCTTTAATCTGATTCCAAATAATTCCATTCCAGCGCAGACCAGCTGTCTCCCGGCATTAGGGCCGGTCCAACTTTTAATCCTAATACCCTTCCTAGGAAATGGAGTTTAAGCTTGAAGCGAGACTACGAATGGAGCCGAGCTAAGTCTACGGCCTTTCATTAGAAAACTAGTTGGAGATTTTAAGTTGTGATGTTTAGAGCGCAATTTGATATTTAGAGGTATATATGTATATGAACTAATGCTCATTAGATTACATTACATGAGAACATTACGTATATGAACTAATGCTCATTAGATTACATTACATTAGAACATTACGTTACGGTTGATATACGATCTCGTATAGATTAATTAATTCACTCTATGGGTATGTGGTAGAACATAATTAAGTATTTTGTTGTATTTTTATCATCATTATTATGTACTAGGTGTTGTCCGCGACTTCGTTCACGTGGGCGTCAATTTCTGGATTTCAGATTTTTTTTCATAAAAGGAGCACAGATCGTCCCCAAATCAGGTGGACCATCGACCGGATAAGAATAGAGGGTAACCGCTGGCTGCAGAGGGCACAGAACCGGTGTGAGTGGCGCCATCTAGTAGCAAGTATCTACGTTCGACCCCAGATGGAATTTCGGTCGTATTTGTGGCTTTGTTGTCTCGTTTGCAGCTCTTATGACATAAAAATATACTAGGTTATTTAGTTAGGAGCAGTGTAGGAACGTTAATATCATAACATAAAACACTATTGTTTTTCTTATTTATGTTAAACTTTATAAAGTGCCTACAAAACTATCCGAAGCGTTTAAGTAAAAACATAACGAGTAAATCGTGGACGTTTTACGGCAATAAGTCAGCCGGTATTTCACACCTCCCGTCCGCATGCCTCCGCGCCTTCCGAGTGGAAATAAACAGGCTAACTTTTGCCATTCTGTATTGTACAGACGAGATTGTAAGGCTCGTTCATATACTTTTTAACACGATTTTATTAGCTTGAGTTGTATGTATGTATGTATGCATGTATGTATGTATGTATGTATGTATGTATGTATGTATGTATGTATGTATGTATGTA
>DWON01010503.1:0-10732 GCA_018251015.1 Phocides pigmalion okeechobee
TTTCGTTCGAGTTTGAGCGTAGACGTGCTTGATCTTCAGCGTTCTTTCAACATCAGGAGGCCAGCTTACTAGTTTTTTACTCTCTTATAAACATAACAATAATAATTAAAAAAAAACTATTTATATAAATATTTGTAGTTATTGCAAAGGGGCGGGGGTGCGTTAGTAGCATGATCTGAGCTAGTTGCCTCGGCAGGAGCAGTTGCAACGGAAGCACGAGGAGCTGCAGCAGATGATCGTCCGCCAGCAGGAGGAACTGCGGCAGGTAAAGGAGCAGTTGCTTCTCGCGAGACTTGGCCTCCTACAGCCGCTTATCAATGTGAGTCTTCGATCCTATTAAGCGACTTTCCATAATACAGATGTATGTATGTATGTATTTATGTCTGTATGTACAGATGTCTCTGACTACTGTATGTACTGGATACTTACTGACACATTACAAATTGGTTATTATAAAACTTTGTAACATGTTTAAGGTCTCATAAACAATATTTGTATCTATAATTAACAGTATGGAGTATGTACATAAAATATAATAATATGGTATTTTTAGTGTGATATCATTCAATTCATCTAAATCTCAGACAATATCAGTATATAAATTAGTAATACCTGGTTATTGCGTACGAGTTTTAAATGAAAACTGTCTATTTATCTATTTGCCCATATTATCGTCCTTAACCATGTACCATAATACTTTTTCATTAATAAAAAATAGAAATTTCCATACAGTTAAATATTCTATGAGTTCTTACACAGAGAAAAAAAGGAATCAGATATTTCATTTCTTATTTAATGTAATTCAATGGGATGTTTTACGCAAACCTCTTATTAGATTGCACCACCGAAAACAAACGGAAAGAAACCGCCGTAGCACAAGAAAAAACAAAAAATATATACAATTGAAAATACATATCATTTAATTAACTAAAATGTAAAGGTGGGAGAAATGTAGTTAAAGATGGGAGTGAGAGATGAGTTAAAACAACGCGTTCTTCATGTATTATGTTTCGGTTGGGGAGGTGTGGTAGCCGGATACACATTATTGGAGGCGACCATCTTAGTCATCAAGAGTGGGAACGCATCCGCGCCCATCCATAAATAGAACTTCTGTCAATGGGTTGCAGTGACCACTTAACATCGGGTGACCTTCATGACCGTTTGTTATTCTTTTATAATAATAAAAAAAACTTCAGTAACTTAATTAAATAATTTAGATTTTTTCCTGAACAGTCAGACGATAGAATGATGGAAATCTAACAAATATACATTTAAAACAGCATGGAGAGGAAGACGATCTTACTTAAAGGCGAGTATCAACCCTTTACTGTTCTGCTGTTGGGGAATTATTTACAGAGTCAAAGTATTACTTGTGTTTAGATCACAAAATTGGCGGCACTACTTTTAACTATGTTATATGGTTAGTTATATTTGTATAAAAAATCTCTACTGCACTCAAGTGACGAATTGTGATTATGGTGTGTACGATATATTACAGTACAGTACAGTACAGTACAGTACTGTACTGTACAGTACTATACTATACAATACAGTACAGTACTCTTCACGGTATAGTTGCGATAATTAAAAATTATATGTTTGTCTTCCTTAACGATAATATTCAGATTTAAAATGTTGGGAACAATCTGTTTTCAAACTTCTTGCTACCTTATTCGCTTGGCTTTCTCCCGTTGTTCTCGTATTATTTTTTAACTCGTAAAAGAATGATCTCCAATATTTCGACACTCGTACACACAACGCTCCTAGTTCTAAAATCTTGCGCGAAATTGTTTATCTTGGATTTTAGAGGCGCAATCCAGCATGATGAATTTCAGTAAAATATCCCATTGTTAGATTATGTGAGGTGTAAAAAGCAAATGATATCAAAATTAAGTATCCTATGGACACAGTGAGGAGTGAGGCTTAGGTTGTTTTACGCTTTTTCAATGGGTTAGTTCTAAATATACAAACATGGTACGTGACGTCATTAGAATGTTCCCCAGGTACCCAATCCTCACGTGCCCAGTGAGGAGATGCAACATGTCCAGCGCCTCCCACCCCAGATACTATACGACGGTACCGGAATACGTTCCATCTCCGGGTACCCGCCCCAGCAACAAAACCTACAACACCTACAGCATCAACAACAGCAGCTCCAGCAGCAATCGCAGCACCAGCAGCAACCGCAGCACCAGCAGCAACCGCAGCACCAGCAGCAACCGCAGCACCAGCAGCAACTGCAGCACCAGCAGCAACCGCAGCACCAGCAGCAACCGCAGCACCAGCAGCAACCGCAGCACCAGCAGCAACCGCGGCACCAGCAGCAACCGCAGCACCAACAGCAACCACAGCACCAGCAGCAACCACAGCAGCTTCAGCACCATCAACAGCGACAGCAGCTCCAGCAACATCAGCAGCTTCAACAGCATCGGCAGCACCAGCAGCATCATCAGCATCAGCAACACCAGCAACATCAGCAGCCTACACAGCATGGGCAACTCCCACAGAATCCTCAGCATCCCCAACATCCTCAACACTCGCAGCATCAGTCGCACATGTCACATTAAATACACATATATCATAGAATACCTTTTAAAAGAATATCAACAAAGAACTATAGGAATTCCGTCGAGACACTGAATTTGGATTGGTTACACTTTAAGAAGAACTCCCAACCACATCTAAGGTCAGACTCTTGAATGGATATAAGAGCGGAGGAAACGTGATTGTCGTAAATACGCTCGGAGACATTCAGTGGCAGAACTAACCAATATCTAGCAGACATGGTTCCTGGCCAAGCGTGCAACCTAAAACAGAGCATGATGACGGAGTACTGTAGACGCCGTTTGCTCCACCTAGGCTTCAGAATATTAAATCATTACAAAATACAGAATATACCGAGGGACCCCTAAATATAAATTGAAATGTTGCAGGTTGAAATCTAGTATAACTATAAAACTTTATTTTGTTTTACAGTACTGTAATCAAGTACTTATTCCTTACGAATTTTGATTTTAAAATATTTGTTAAGTTATTCACCTGCGACATAGTTGTAAGCAAGTAAAGCTTCACATTACGATCTCATACTTAGATCGAAGGTATGTAGTAGGAGTACTTTTCTTGTAATTATAAATTTAAAATTGCACAACATTAATATGTAATTACGTATTATTAATATTGCGCGTATGTCTATATGTATGTCTTAGATGATAGTGTATCAGAAATGGTAAAAAAATATTTGTATAGGAAGTTGTACATTGACTTACTACTTAAATGTACGAAATGGTCGCACACAAAAGTAACCGAATTCAAATTATTAGTAAAATTGCTCTCTTTCTTTAACTTTTCACGTTTATGTTATTAATTTGATAGAATGTTAAGTAAAAAACTGTTTACTTCACCATTTGACATAAATCTGTTTTAAAAAAGGATTTTGCTACAGCTACTGTGCTCGTTGTTATCCGCAATAGATAAACGGCGCTCCCATAATCGGGCGTCAAGCGGCTCTTGTTTTGGTTGGGAAGGTGCGATTGCCATTTACTTAACCATCTTAGTCCTCCAGAGTAACAACGCCTCTTCGTACGACTTCTGATAATACTTCAGTCTCGTTTGCGGTCGTGTGTGAATATATATGGGTAGTGACAACTCGAAATCAGGCGATCTGCAGGCTCGATTATTACGCGCTTGCAGATCGACGTGATCGAAGACGTGGTTGACTGTTTCCTGGATTTATTCTCGAAAAAAATTTTTGTAAAGTTAATTTGAATAATCTTGCTCCAATAAACACGATTTAAAAGTGTATTGATATTCTGGACGTCTATTCCGTGATTTATTTATGAGATCAGACGTCCGTTTGGGTAGTAGGTCAATGAATTTACAATTCCTTATTCAAATGTAAGTAGATCCCCATGTTTCATTGTAAGCGTAAACATTTTTCACAATAGGCGGTTCAGACGTCATCGAGTATATGATTATAGCATATAAGCAAATTTAAACGTATTTCTTATTGTAAGAGAGTAGTATATAATCAAATTTTTGAATTGTTGTATTATAGACTTAAACTTATATTTTATTATATTAGGTATGTGAGCCCATGCCGTCTTAATATTTATCTTATTTGTTACTATTACAACTACGCTGCTTGCCAATATTTAAATTTAGAGTATGAATGTTTTATAAGTTATTTTTGTAACCTAGCAAAAAGTTACACGTGTTTATGCTGGAAGCAATATTTTAAAAATGTACAGTTCGTTGATTCAACTTAACATTTTATTTTAGCGTAAGATGTAAAACATTGACAAATTTGAAACTGAAACCAAAATAGACGTACCAGATAGACATTAAAACAAAGTTGTTATAGTTATTTTCATTGTTACCTATTATTTTAGTATATTTGTTGTTAAATTTAAATACGCCTTTTACGTTTTACCGGCGCATAAAATATGATTATATTTTTCCAAGAATCGTTATTTAAAATTTGTTTAATTTTATTTGCCAAGGGCTGTGTAATAGTAAGTGCATGAATACATATAATCTATACTTAAGATATAAATTAAGTCATTCTTATATTAAATATATCGTAAAATTAAGGGCTGACAGTCCACAATAAGATAAATCGCAGTCTGTAGTGTACTAAAAAATATAAAGCTACGAAAATATTTTTGTTCGATCTGTTATTGCATATTTCTTTTATTCGCTACATTTTTAGGGTGAACATTAAATCTTTAATTAAATAATGAGACTTAATTTCGTTGAATTTAAGTATGTTTTATTACAGTGTAAACACGGACATTCGTTTGTATTTGTTTCTATTTGGATTTTCGGTTAATTTTTATAGTTGCCATGATATCAGTTTTTGTTTATTATAAATTTTACTAGGAATAAATAAAAAGTGAATGTGATGCGGAGCGTACAAGATTATGGAAGCTCTACAATTATATTGCACATCAGAATAGAATTTCTGAACTTTAAATTTCATTTTTGACATTTGCAAAATCAAAAAATAAAGTACGTGAGCGAGTCTTTAGTATCGGGCCCGATGTTGGTTCGCAGATCATGGAATGTTTTATGCAACATTCTTAGCAGATGCCGCCACTATGATTGATATGTAAAATATTAAATTTTTAGTAAAATATATTGAGTTACGATAGTATAAAACTGTAGAGACAATCTAAATACAATTAAAATAATAACTATAAAACGATTATAATAACTCAATGTTTCTCTAGATGACACACAAGCATGTCAATGAAAAGATAGAATAAAGTTCAAAGTTTAATATTTTTTACTTTATCTTTATTGCGATAATTCAATTCGATATGAGTGTCACCTTTAACGATTTGTAACACTTAATCAGTAAATAACAACGTTACACAGAGTATATAAAGAAAGTTTTCATGGACAATTAAATCATTGTGATTCAAAGGATGGAAACCAATTATTTCCTATATTTTGATATTGGGGATGTGTATTTGCTGCAATAAAATAACAAAACATAGAACATTTTGGATATTTTTTTAATTAATGAAGTATTCAGTGGCGTCTCAAGTAGAATACAAATGCAGTAAAATACACCATGCACGTCTGTTGGCCAGTTTGTTGACTCACAAAATCATTAAGTATCTTTGATTTAGCTTCAATCTAAATTTATGTTATATAGAAATACTATAGCTATAAGCAATTTCATTGTTTGGATTGCAATATATTTTTATACAGTTATTGAATATTATTTATGTTTTTATTTTTTATACTTATAATTTTATAATTTTAAGTAAACTTTTATTATAATTGTTTTTTTTTTTACGCTCAAAAGCGTATTTGAGATATAATCTTGTACAATTTCGAAAGCTACCGACATTGTCATTGGTAATGTACAACATTACCTTATTGTTATTATTACCTTTATTATTTTTGAAACTTATGAACTTGTGCCCATCATAATGTTTTATCTTGTCTATGGGATGTCTGGAGACGAATTCATAATTCGCTTTTTGAAGGTAATTTTGTTGTTAATGGAATAACTTTTAGACAAAAGTCTTTTAAAACCTTCGACTAAGCTAAATTGTTAATTAGTCATTCAATCATTTCGCCGCTCCTTGTGCACTAAACACTAAATGATTTTGAAAACATTAACCTAGCTTCTAGATTGTGATAGACATTTTAAGCAATTTTTTAACAGATCTCTACAAATGTTTACCAAAAAACTTTATATGTATTTGGTTTAGATGGAGCACATTTATTTATTCATTTATGTTGAATCTGATATAGGTGTCAGTCGGGCTGGATGTTAAGTAACTCGAAATTACTTTCTATAGTGCTATTACATTTGTAGCAATATACTCACGAAAAGATTTATTGAGAAGTAATTTCAAAGTGTCTTGCCATTTGTATACAAAAAATAAATATTAATCATAATATCAGAACTGCTTAATGTAATCTGGGCTTTTAAAGCCACGCGTTCTCCGGTTAAATCTTATAGTTATTTAAATTTAACAAATGTTATTTTAAAATAAATACAACTTTTGGTGCCATTGTTTAGTTACGTGCCACAGGTCAATATAAAATATTTTCCTACCATATTTATTGACTTCACCATTTGTCAACAATAATATTATTATGTTAATAAAAGTCATACATATAATTCTATAGGCAGAACCTGTGATACGATTATTTATTTTGCAAAATATGAAATATACTTTTAAACGTTGATACAAGGCTGTTTTCGAAACTTAGGTAGCGGATGTAGATACATTGATGATTTTACAAGAATATCTAGCCAGCAGTTGATATTAATACTTAGCAGGACGAAATTATGATCACATCAATTTAGAATTCTGCTTGGTATTATTAAATATCAAAGTCGCTACAGCCCTGTCCACACTCTGTAAATAGTCTTGTGGTGTCAGAGTATTGATGTAATTACTTTTACATTAGTGAAAATCTTTTATTTATTTCATATTTATTTTTAAATTCTGCATTTGTATCAAAGAATATTTATTTGTTTCTGTTACTGCGAGATGCATTCTCAAATTAGTTATTGCGCAGATTAATATATTATCTACATATACTTATGAAAATAACGTTATATTTGATTTTAGACAAATTTATTTAACTGTAGAATAATGAATGCATTTTTTACTTAAGTTTGGAGTAACTGGAAATGAAAGAGTCATTTATATCAATCGTCACTATTTTTTTACAATTATTTTTATACTTAAACTCATATAAATACATTTTGATATTGGCATGAATGGATGCCGACAGATTAGGCACGTTATACACGTATCGAGTACTTTGCTTTATAAATCGTCTTGTGTACTTATCTATGGTCAAGATCTATAGAGTAACACTTTACGTAGACTTCTGAATAAATACTAGTGGTTTATTTTGTAATTCTAGATCATATTAGAGGCATAAAAATGGATGCCCGTGTTTGTTAATATAGTATATAAAGTAAATTCTTGTTGCCACTCATTACATGATAATGATATTTAATGACGTAATTTATTCGGCTTAATAAAAATTCAATCTGAGGAGGTCTATAGGCTTATCGCATTGATTTTATTAACTATATTCGAAGTTAATAAGATAAAGATCATATTAATCACTTCGGGGTCTATCATTGCAAATTAAAGAATGTAGGTTTAAGTACTAAGATAAGCCGTGGATGACGCCATGCCATACGCTAGATACCTTTAGCACTAAATGTGGAATTACGCATAGTTTACCTCAAGGGACCTGTAAAAATGTTCACAACTGTACATTGCAATGATGGAAACAGCTTTTAATAAAATAAAGCAGCTTTATGTCGATAATGTATTCTATCTTTCCAATTTTTTAAATATACATATATTTCTAGCATATTATCGTAATTGGTCATGCTCAAAGCATGCTACTAGATAGTGTATAAAAAAATTGATGGGTTCGTGAAAATAAATAAATTCATGGATATATTCACCCAAGCTATTAGTATACGATAAGTAGACTTCATCGTATTAAAATAAGCTACAATTTATCTACTGTACGTATGTAACTAATGTGCCTAATTAATGTGGTTACTAAACTAGACGGGTATCAATTTATTCTTTTTACAATTATGCGTATGCTCTGTCGGCAGATAAATTCATATTATGTATGCTAATATATGTATATAAGAGTGCCGTGCGTGTATGGTATGGCGCGTAACTGAGATCTGAAATCCAAAAAATAGTTAATGACTGGCGAGTAGTAGATTTTAGGATCAGTAATCAAGTACATAAGTAATTTCATAATTTGATAAGAATTTTGATCGTATCTGGTGCATCAATGTGTTAACGTATAAAATGGTTAAGGACTCAAATGTACGTAGAAAATTATTAAAATACACTTTGTTTCTTTTATGTTCATAGATTTATTTCTTTCGTTTGTGAGAAGAAATGAACAATTTTTACGTAAACATCGCACAATAGTGCCATTTAACATACACTTACCATATTCCACATTATTTTTTATTATCTATAATATAGTCATGCCAAATAGTTGACCATTGATCTAATTATTGTATTGTAATATATGTTTAATTTTTTATGAATTATATGCATAATTAGCGTCTAGTTATCATACAGCTGTTTTACAGATAATGTAGATTAAATGTGTGTGGACCGCGTAAAAAGACATTCGTAGATAAATCATTTAAAAAATCTTCCTGAATTTCGATTCTGTTGATGTAGTAAATGTGTTAACATTTAAGTAATCACTTCATGTTTTTCAGACAAATGACTTAATTTCGATGATATTTTGTATTTAATGTAATGTTATTAATGTAAGGTGCGTAAGGGAAAGTCGAGGAATGTTGCCAGCCAGGTTTTATCATCGCCACGTGTTTAAAATGAGAATTGTTACGCGAAACCATTTGATTAATATAGATATTGTAGCAAAATCATTACGTCTTTAACTACCTGCTGTAGTTTTCCCTACTACCACTAAAATGTTTCGTAAAGTGCCAAAGTAACAGGAACCAATATATTAGCCAGATATCATCTGATAAGAAGGCGTACAGGGTAATGTCAATGAAAGATTTGGAAGTGATATTGTAAGTAGATTTTAGAATCTTATTATTGTATTGTAGATGTGGATTATGATGAATTTTGGAATTATTAAAGTACACAAAATATCTATTTTTTATTTTTTTATTTACTCTCCTATATCCCTATAACTATTATTTTGCTTATGACACATTAACTAAAAAGCATACATATGATAATATATATTAAGCAATATCAAGAACAGTGGAGCTGATGATTATACTTAGCGCTCACTGCGGTGCCCATATATTACATCGAGTCAGCGTTGCGGGAGACGGGAGCCGGAGCGGTATTCTCTAAACAATATTTAAACCAATTTTAAAAGTGAATTAAGATGAGTGACAGATTAATAAGAAGTATTTTTTTCAATCGAAAATTATTTTTGTTCTTGAATAACAGTTGATAGGGTTATTTTGAAGCTACAACCTAAATATTTTAGCTTTAAATAGTTAGTCTTATATTTAACGTTCACACCGGGTCCCGTTTACGTAATTTTATACGCACCCTCATCGTCATCATAACATTACGTTTTGTCAAATTCGGTAAAAATAAGATCAATACCACATCATAAAATACGTCATATGAACAGGTGTTAACAAAATTCAGTCGAACGGTTTGCCAAGATATTTTTCTGGACATATAAAGAAATTTAACTCAACCCCGTCAAAGAAATACTCATATAGACTGTTTTTTTTTGAATATTTTAATCACTTGAAAGTGTCGTTACATTATATTTTAAATTGTATTATACACTTATGTAGTATAGAACAAGAACAGTACGATATGTATTAACATACAACGTACGAATTTATTTTACAGATATTTATTAAATATATTTTTTATGCTAAGCTAAATCTCAATATCCTTTCTATCACATACAACGTATTCGCAAACTTGTGCTGCAATATTTGTTGCTTATTTACTTATTTAATCTTAGATTTTACGACATGTGTTGTCCCTTGCACATTCGCCAGTAAATTCCTTTCAGCGTTAGCAATTCTGAATGCGTTCCGCGTTCAACAATTTTTCCTGAAAGGATTAATAGTTATGTTAGTTTTCAGCAGACTTGAGAAAAAATAAAAAAATCCTAATTTGGCTATATTTGTGTTTCGATGCTATATATTATTTGGACTATTATTATACTTTTATTTAATATTTGGAAAAAGGAAACCCAAAAGTGGAAAATAGAAGATATTTTCGCTAAGGATAGAAATTGTCTTTTTCGTTGAAATTAATATTTGAAATATAGAAACAAACGATTAAATTATTATTTAAGATAGAAGTAACAAACGAGTCCATTCCATTTACAACTGAAGTTTCATCTGATGTGATGTGTTGCTATTCTTGTGGGCTAAAGTAGTCGCCTCATATGTAAAGGAATTGGTAATCGAACCGGTTGTTGCTTCTCTTAACATAAACTGGGACTGTACATAGTATAGGACTTATATAAAATACATCATACCCTTGTCCAAAACACATATCACGTCTGCATCCTTGATAGTGGACAGACGGTGAGCGATAGTAATACAGGTTCGTCCCTTAGATGCTTTTTCTAGAGCTTCGGAGACTGCCTGAAATATTTCAATTAAGTTAATAATATAAAGAATATGTGGAAATGCTATTTTTTATTATACATAGAATTGTTATTCTGTATAATATAGACTTCAAAT
>DWON01010504.1:0-10732 GCA_018251015.1 Phocides pigmalion okeechobee
AAGTGATTTAATTGTGCGATTATTTAAACTTTAGATAAAGCTTGTATGTATACCTTAATGTATAAAATAAAGTCAATTTACAAAATTTTATTTTTATTAAAAGTTATACGGCTTCGGATAGTCCATTATAAACACAGAAAAAAAATTGAAAATTTAAAACCTCTCCGAAGTGTAAGGTACTCCCTCAAAACTAAGGCACAGAATTTAATGAAAATGTAGCATGACCTGAATAGTTTGTAAGAGAGGATTGGATCCGGATATCTTAATTTAAGTAAACACTTCAGTTTAATGTAGAGGCTAAACAAGAGGCTGTGACATTACGTTTTCATTTAGATGGAGATAATTGAGTTTGTACAGTAAAACCGAATTTACCTGAAAGAAATAAAATTTGGCGAATACAAGGACGAAAACATTAATTGCTTCGTTTATTTATACATATAACAAAATTGAAACTTTACGCGGTCTTAACATGGCATATATATATATATATATATATATATATAATCAAAATGAGGTACCTTTATATATGCAAGAGAATCCAAAACAATGTATTTTGGTTTTGTCTGTTTGTCTGTATATCTGTTTGTGCACGCTAATCTCAGAAACGCCTTATCGGATTCGAATGCGGTTTTCAGGATTATATTGCAGTGGGTCAATTCAATCATCACCGTGGCACAGCTAGTTATATTCTATGTATCTTTTCTTATGTCTATTACATTTTAAAAAGTAAAAGAATTTGTATGATTTAATCCAAAAGATGAAAGGAAAAGGACAGTGACGCAAAGGATGACGACGGTAGAAATGTGCAGTTGCTGTCTCAATTAGATGACGCCATCATCTTAAGCCTCAGGAGCAACATACATATCTATGATCATCTTTAGTTAGAGTCTGGTTCTATATGAAGTTAGTTACGGGTATCATATGGCAGTGACTACTTATAATTAGGTGAACTGCATGCGTTTGCTACTTCTATTTTATAAAAAATGCATCAAAGTTTCTTATAAAAGAGTGTTTTTAGTTTTTTTTAGTTTTCTAGAAGATGGTGAAAATTATGCTCAAAGAATCCGTTACATGCATAGATACAACCCAAGCTAATAAAAGCGTGTTAAAAATAATATTCATGTTTCCTATGTCTAAGAAAATTAAATATGAATTTCGACGTAACTGACATTATGTCGCAAGATTTCTATTCAAAGAATCCTGAAGAAGAATTCACGAAAGCCTGAAATACGCAAGTCGATTTCTTGCTGAAACTACCCAGCCATACTATTATTAAGTGTTATATTATTCATGAGCGCCTTTGGGTGTTCCTCGTAAAACAAAAAAGAAGAGCGATAGAAAAATTATAACGAATCGTTTTGCATAAATATTTTTTGTAAGAATGTGTAACACAAACAGTAACATAAAGCTTAAATGTTGACCTTGACACAAAAGATAAAAGGAAATAGACAAAAAGCAATGATAGACGAAACGAAGGTATTTTCTCGTACCCACAAGCGTATATGTATCAATAAATATTATTGACAAAAAACTATTAACGCTATTTGCAACGACGTAACATAAATAAATTGAGTTAATCTAATCATAGATACTTTTTTTATTAATGGAACTAAAATGTAAAATGCTTCCAAATTTCTAACCTAAGGATAAGACTCATCGGCAATATTGGGGCAACAACATGATGCTTGTAACAGTACTTTGTTCAATAACTAAGCTAATTCTTTAATTGAAGTAAATGCCTCGCCGATTTTATGAAGAAAGACAATGAAATGACTTAGAGAAATTACTCCGAAAATCCGCGAAACACATATAATAGGATGTTTCATACATTTTTTTAAGTGAAAAGAGTAGCAAACGAGCCTGCAAACGACATGATGAAAGTAGTCGCTGCCCATAGACATCCATATATAATCACAAATATGATTGAAATCGTATGTGAGCTCGAACATAGATGCGTTGCTACTCCTGAGGACTAAGATGGTCGTCACCCTGCAAAGTGTAGTCGGCAACCGCACCTCTCCAACCGAAACACAAGTAATAAAAGAGAATAAGGTTACGATAAACACTACCAAACGTAACACTAAATCTTAGTCATAGTCATACGCTTAAATATGGAGTATGCAATATAAAATAAATATGAAAGTTAAGATGCCGATGTTAGTTACTTTAACAATTAGTCACATGATAAAATATATTCATCATAAATAAGCTCAGTAAAATAAGACCAATTACTAAATTAAATTCAATTCGGGCCAATTTTAAAATTTTAAATTATTCATGTTATAGTTACGAATGAAAAAGATTTAACGGGCTCTTACAAGCGTGCTCAATAAAACTGTACTTATAATTTTTATTACATAAACCGGATTTTTACACGACACTTTAATAGGTTTGTTCCCCATAATTTCTTTACTATCCTTTAAAGAAGATACTTAGAGTGGATACTCCCACTTCGAGTTTTATATTCAAGATAGGGACTTTTGCTACCTAGTGCAGGTAAACGAAAGATGATTAAAATTAAATCAAAACTAATTAACTAAAAGTGAGACATCACTGATATCCTTTTTTCTATATTATAACAGTACTAATAAATAGAGTGTTGGGGTTTGAAATGTGCAATTAGAATATACTAGAACTAGTTTGTTAGTGGAAGCGTTTCATAATCTGTTGTGAAAGTGTTTATTAGGAGAGGTGTAGTTGCTGGCTGCTTAAAGGTGGGAGAACTATAGTTCGACCGGGGATGTACCACCGCCGCTCATAATCCGCCGTAAAGCATTACTTGTGTATCGGTTGGAGAGATGCGGTTTCCGGTTATACTTTGAAGCGAGGCGACGATCTTAGTCCTCAGGAGTAGCAACGCATCTATTGTTCGAGCTCAGATAGGTTTCGGTCGTATTTGCGATTGTATATGGATGTGTATGGGTTGCGAATACTTACAATCAGGTGGTTTGCATGCTCGTTTGCTACTCTTCTCTTCTACTACATAAAAAAAACCTAAGGAGTAATGTGACCTTAGTTCTCAATAATAATGTATCTACGTACAATCTTAGATAGAACTTCAGTCCTGTTGAAGATTAAATGGGGATGTGAATGCTGTAGCGGTTACTTAACATTAGATGGCCTGAAAGCTCGTTTGATGCTCTTCTCACATAAATCACTTAAATGAGGCTTTCCAACTTAGCCCTCAGACGTAGTAACGCTTCTGTGGTTAACCTCAAAACTACATTTATATTTAAAAAGTAAGTACTTTGTACTTTACGCGACTTCTTTCATGTGAGCTTCCTCAAATCCAAAACACGTGAGCTCAATTTTCCGGATATTCTTACAGCAAGAGTTCTCATGTACCGTAATTTTAAAATTGACATAGTTACTATTTTTTTTATTATTATTTTATTTATTTAATTCAGACTAATAAGGCCCATAGACATTTATAAACCGATTGAAATGATACTAAATATTAAGTGGCTTTTATTGAAAGAATTTAGTAAAGTACATTAGTAAAGCCGCACTGAAATACATAGATTAAGCTGTTTTAAGATTCGAGCACACAAATGCACAGATAAACAGACAAAAAATCCAACTACTGTTGCTATGAGGTCTATTGCGTTAATAAAGGCTCCTAATAAGTTTTCTCATATATCTTCCACGTTCAGACAACGTTCAGTTACAATTTCATTATTTGTATACATAGATATAAGAACGAACTCCATTGCTCTATTCTTAACATAAATTCTAATTTGTTTTTCATATCTCAAGTGGAACAAAGGCCTTATAGTCAAGCGTAAAACAGTACTTAAACAAACCATTAAAGAAAGATTAAATCCAGCGGAGAATTCATCAAAGCTTTAAGAAGTTAGTTCAGGCTTAACCGTTGCAACTATGAGTGGGAAATAAGAAAGTTTCGGTTCTACAACTAGCTACTGCAACTTTAGCTCTAGGAGCGAAAAAGGAGTTTCATTCAAATTGTTAGGGGTTTTTCAAACACTCTTCAAGGCAAGACAGGAATATTATACAGTACATTAATATAACTTGCTATAAGAATATTACAGACTTCTTTCTTTATTAATTTGCTATTAAAGCCTTGAAGCAAATTGAACTACGATCCTTAATTTGTTCAATTCGATTTGCATTGGAAAGTAAAATTAGATGATGGATGTAATTATAAATATTTAAAATTTAAGAATTACACTAAATTAATATGAATTACTGTATTTTTAAATAACATATTATTTATGTAGTTAAATTTAAAAGTGTGCCAATGTTAGAGGATGTCACGAATGGTGGGATTTTAATTTAATCTTATTCAAAAAATGTACAACATTTATTATGATTGCAGAACTGAACCGGAGTATCAAAATGAAGTTTTATTACAAAATCCAAGATTCGTTGAATTGTTTTAAAATATTTTAGAATCTGCACTGTTCGATCGATAAGGTACAAACATCACACCCTTCTTTTTCCAAAGGAAGTTGCGAAGTAGTTGTTAATTTTCCGTGGAAAATATCTAAAGAGTTAAGTTTACTTTTGTTACATGTACTTTGCAATAACTACAGAATATGTAATTAAATTTGAATAATAAAACATGTTTCCATGAATAGTTTTGCAACTATTATCAAATTTCGTTCAATAATAAGATGTTTTGGAGATTACCCTAAGATTTCTAATATCAAGCGGCCGCAAGCATCGCATAACTTTCCAAAGAATGTAAGATATTGGAAAACCCACACATTTTTCAGTGAGAACCTTTAATAATGGGTAGGCTTCATTGAGTAAATTCTTGTTTACTCTTCATATAATGCGAAGATCATTTTTATCTCTTAACTTAAGTTTCAGTAATTTGTGGATTTTTGGACTAATACTGCCTTTATTAATGTTCCAAGGTTATTTCAAACTTCACTAATGAACCTTAAAAGCTAATTCTGGTTTTTGTAATTGATGATAAGTACTAGAGGCTATTTAGGTATTAGTGGGAAAGTAATATTTGATGTATTCCTATTTTGAGAAAAAATCGGTTAAGCGACCATTGTTGCTCATAAAGATCTGCAACCAATTTTATGTCAAATAAATAGGATTTATACCTAAAATTGATCAAAGATATATCACTACTATAGAATATGAACATATGAGGACTTATGAAATTAATACGCCTAAACTCAGGCTTTAAATCAAATCTACTTTACGTTGCTGTTGTAAAGCAAAAATAATTGCGGGGATTCTGTTGCAAGAGTATATGTAAGACATACCGCTTTCTAAGATTTCTACCATTTTCTAGAAAGTTCCCTTCTATTGCATCAGTATGTAGGAGAAGTTTATAGCTGCTTACACAGTACAAAAAATCCATTATATGTACAATGCTTTCATTAAACGCATAGCTATATCGGTGTTATAATTTAAGCGCCAATATATATAAAAGTTTTATTTGGGAAGGAATTTGTTTTACGACATTATTCTTTTAATGGCTTCGTTGCAGGACCCATGGGCACAGTTTCAAAGGGAAACATTCCTATTGCTACAATGGGACGTATTAAATTTTGTGAAGCGGCGAAGTTCGCGCGCCGACATCAGTACGGTACTTTGGACTTCTTAACATTAATTTGTTGAATTATAAAATAAACAACAACAATAAATATTCCTTTATGGTTTTCATAACAATTTTTAGTTGTAAAGTAAAGATAAGAAAGGATTTTTGGTACTGTTACGTTACGACTAGAAAAATTGAACAGTTAATCCATACATCTTTTATAAAAGTTGTGATAATCTGTAATTGTAAGTACACTACTCTACTCTATCTAACTATCAGCAGATCTACTTAGATCTACCTATAATAAATCATTTTGATTTCATATATATACAAAAATGTTAATGTTCGTTAATTCACAATTTTAAATTTCCGAAAGTCGATCGATTGCTTTGAAGTCATAAGACTAAGTTGTATTCGAATATACTATTTATTTTCCAATCAACCAGACTAAACCACAGAAACACTTGCCCGTGTATTGCCAGTAATATTATAAAAACAAAGAATGGAAGGATAAGCTGAAACTAGAATACTTTTTTCACGAAAAAAGAACGCACCATTCTCTTGAGCATATTAAAAGTTTTTCTAGAGCACATCTGTATTTGATTTCCTTGGGGTTTATTCCTGTTCCGAATATAATAATTTTGAGTATCAAGTATTCAAGTCAGCTTCGCTCCTTACTAGGTTTATGTTTTACTACGGTTTCAGTGTAGTAGCTCAGGATATCGATACGTTTCAAGTTGAGAGAAAGGTTAGTGGAGCTTGCCAAAACTTGGATAAAGGTTGATGTAAACTATTTTAATTTGTCTAAAATTTCAGTACAATCAAACCACGAAAATTCAAACAGATTGACCTATGATTCAAAATCCTGATTCTGTTCATCTAACAATGCGATATTCACGCATTAATATATTGACAACGTTAAAATGTATCCTAAAGTGGTTATCTATAAAAATAATTACTGTCACATACTTAATATAAATTATTTTTTCTGTGTTCGTCTGTTACAAAACCTTATTTTCGACATAAGTCAGGTGATGTTAATTTAGACGCAGATAAAATTTAGTATTAGTATATTTAGTATTAGTATACATTAGTAAATCCGTCGTCTTCATTTCTACTTTTATAAATAACCAGTGACACGGCCCCGCTTCGCTCGGGTAATAGAGTTTATATTTACTTACATTATTATTCTTTCATACATGCATCCAGTCATTACCTAGTTGCAAAAACTGACAAACAACAACAGAATTACTATATTGAATTTAACTATTTAATTTCTCGCCCAATTTACAAAAAAAAACTTAACTTATTATGCACCAAACCCTTCCTCAGTAATCACTCCACCTTTTGTTGAAAACTGTGAGAAAATAAGTCCGGTAATTTTTGAGTCTATCGCGAACAGACAGACGCGGTAGGGGACTTTGTTTTATAATATTTAGAGACGAGATATTACTATATTTATAATCACGTATCAATCAAGATATATAATAAATTCGTACTGTTTAAAATGGCTTTACTATTTATACCTAGTTGAGTGGTCAAGCTGCCCTAAATCCGTTAGGATCTGACAAAGCCGAGTCGTGCTCAGTCCGCAGTTCCAGAACGGTGAAATTAGTGCATAAATCCTAAACAGGATTTGGGCCACCCGGCATTTCTAGCAGATTCTACATTTGGATTTACCTTTTACAGCGAAAATGAATTTAAAGATTTTCGACCAGACAAAAGGTTATGGAAATATTTTCTTTTATGAAAATGATGTAGCAAACGAGTATGCAAACTATCTGATATTGAGTTGTCACTCCAACTTAGTAGTCATGGTATATGTTTTTTATAAATCAGCCTAACAAAAAGGCAGACGGGCCTACTGATGGAAAACAGTCATCGTTACCTATGGATACTTGCAACATAAGAGAAGTCATCAATGCATTGCCAGCTTTGAAGCAGAGCTTTTTTGGATCTTAAGAGAATACCTGAGGAGGAAGCACGTAAATAGCACTTCTGTCGTTAATCCCTCATTGCACGTTTGTGAAGATTATTAGCCAGCCTGAATTTTGGATGTTTTAAGCCGGCAGTAGAGCCTCTCTTACATTTATCGATAAAAAACCTGCCCGACTATTACTTTTCCCTCTAAATTCTTCATCTGTGCTTCTGTAAACGCCCTTGGTCACCCATCCAAATCTCGACTGCGCCAGAACGTCGCTTAACTTTATCGATTGTTAAAATTTATGTTGTCCACTATCCTTGGAGCTACATACGAGCATATGCATTTCATTCTTGTATTATTTACAAGTTCATTAAGTATATAATACTATGTAATTTGATCTCTTTTCACAAAGGCTTACTATAAGCGGACGCAGATTTATCCAAGATACAGACATAAGTTTTAATGAACTGTCATGCTCCGCAGACCTTTGGGCAAACTAGACTTTAGGCAGCATAATAGATAGCTTAATCTACAGTCAAGAAATATCGTAAAATATCGTTTTAATAATCGACTTGTAAATTCTATGTTTAAAAATATCCTTTGAATAATTTAAGTTTTTACAACATATCTATTTCATATCTCGCGCAGAGAATGACGATTGCTATACAACGCGGGAATGCAGCTAGTGTTTTTGGAACTTATCCTTCGCCTTGCTTGGAAGTTATCGGCAATCACAACTCTCCAACCGAAATAAGAACTACTTTACGGCGGATTATGAGAATAACGGTAGGACCTACCCACTCGAACAATTGATCCATTTCTTTTTCCTGTTTTTATTGTATTATTATTGTAATAGATCTTATTTTTATTGTATTATAAACAACGAATATAAAGGATATTCATTGTTTTTAGTACAATAGAAATGTAATTTTATGGATGAGTCCACCTGAATTAAAGTGACATCTGCCGGTCAAGGACATTTGTAACCAATTTTTTGCAGGATAGAAGCATCACTTGTAGTTGGTTACAAATGCATTGCTCGATACAATGATTGTGACAAGTCGGGATTTCATTCCCATTTCATATTCCTCTTACATATACTAAAATTACTTTGACGACTCTGATTGTTATAGAATCTTATTTTACTACACAAAAACATACAATGGAAACAATTCCGCGAATCCTGATATAAACGTAACATTACTCTTCGGATCAATTTTCCGAATATTCAAAGGTTTCAACTATCTATATCAGCATTTAACCAATTTTATAAAATGTTACGATACTACTGATAGATGTTAGGAAGCGATATTTTGTTACATCTGGTTATATATCTGTAGTTTACTTTACTTTCAACTTTACAGGTAACGGCTGTACTTCCATCGGGGAGGTACTATCTCGCCTTTTTAATCCGCCGTAAACCAACTCTTTTATTTTGGAGAGGGGCTGTTGTCGACACACTTACAAGTAAGGCGACTACGGGCTACCAAAGTGTTAACGTATCTACGGAAGACCTCAAAACCCTAGATAAAACTTCAGTCTTGTTTCAGCTTGCATAAGGATGAATATAATTTGTAACAATCACTTAGCAATAAAGTGGGCTGCCTTCTTGTTTACACACACACACACACACACACACACACACACACACGTACACATATATATACCATATATAATCTACGTAAATATATTCAGTGGATACTTACTTAACTTAAGCATTACTAATATCAAATACTTAACCAACTTTTACCGCTTTTTGTTTACCAGAGTTCTAACGAAGGTTTTACTGCAGGAGTAAAAGCCAGGATATTTACGAGTAGTTGTACCGTAGTTGGGGTATAACATATCATGGTTTTACCGAACTTTTTTATACGCCCATTAGCATCGGCGTATTGCAGAATACTAACCGAAAAGCTCCATGGCCGCTCGTTAGCGATCGCTTTTTATGGTCTAAAGCTAACGTGACCATATGTCCCGTTTTGAACGGGACTGTCTCTTTCTTCGGTTCTCCATCCCAGTGTCCCCGCGAATAATCTCGGGAGACAAAATTGACCCGTTCTTTCTAAGCCAGACTGTTGAAGCAAACTTATTATTCAACTATACAAAAATAGTTTTTCCTCCTTTGACGCCTTTCTCTTGCCCACATTTCTATGCAGTTGCATGAATCATTGTTAAATTCCAGAGGTAGATTAATCGATGTACCCTACGTCTAGAACATTTTTCTTTTTTGGGTTTCATATAACGATACAAAAAATAACTGTTGTATCTTTGCGCACTGAACTGTTGTGATTGTTTTCATTCAGTAAATCCTTCCTGGCTATATTGAAAATATAGGATTTTAATCGTAAACATAGATCTTTAATAATAAAAAGAAACTTACCTTATTCCTTTATAACTTAGTCCTACTATCGAGGTAAAGAAACAGATTTCCCATTTTGAATGTAAAAATGAATGGTTACATTATCTATAGTGCAAGTTAAAATAAATCGTTGTACCAATATGTTTGTGTGCAAAAAGGTTTTACGGCATGGACGTCGATATTGGTTACGATCATGTCCGTGATTCGGTTTTCCGTTTTAAATAGTAACCCAGTGACATACCTGTTAGTCGCAAGTGGATTTAAATTGCTTTCTGGCCCTATTTCAACATAGTGCACTTTAATGGTATAAATGACACAAATATTGCTTTTTTATGAAGTGGCAAATAAGCATGTAGCACACGTAATAAGTGGCCAACATCGATTCATTACTGTCCTTCTGTTAGGTCTGCCTTCTCATGGAAGTAGAAGGGTTAGCCCATACTTAAGTGGGGACTAAAAAACATTTTTCAAGATTTCCTGGCAAATTCTCAGGCATGCAGCCCTCGTCACGTTTTTCTTCCTTATTAAAACGATATCGCACATTTAAAAATCCCTGATGCGCGGAATTTGATCCCCGGAATCAACCCCCATGTGAAAATTCGAATTTTAACTATGCTTAACCACTTACTACTGCTTAAGGGTTACCACCCCCCATCTGTAGCTTACTCCATATAGTACTGTGTAGCTCTGTATGTACTTTAAATGGAACATGTCATTTAGGTAAAAGGAATTTCACCTAAAGTATATCACAGATGCGTTGTTACTTCTGAGAACGAAGATAATCTCCTTATATGTAAGGGAGCAGAGAAACACATATTTTAATCAAAACTCGGGATTTTTTTTTATGTGATAGAGTAAGAAACGAGCATGCAGGCCACCTGATGTTAAGTGGTTACTGCAGCCCATGGACAACCACGTCCAATCTCAA
>DWON01010505.1:0-10730 GCA_018251015.1 Phocides pigmalion okeechobee
TTGTAAAAAAACGAGTATGTGAATAAGAATTTTTTTCTCGGTATTAAATTTTATAATGAGGCAAAAATAAAATAATAATAAATATAATAATAAATAATTTATTTTTATTATTTTAATTTTATTTTTAAACAAAATTTTCAATTTTGCATCGATAGGATTTTTTTACAATTCTAGAAATTCTTGACTCCTATAATCATGTTTATGTTTTTATACTTATAAATGCTTCCTTCTCATTAACAGCGATGTTATTGCGTCCGTTATATCAACAAGTTGGATTAATCATGATTATGAGGAAAATTAACTAGGCACGTCATGTTTTTACAACACCTATGCTTCAGGGTTATGATAATTATGAAACATGGAAACGAACAGAGCTTGGTAAGTAGCAAGCGTAGCGTGTAGCAAGGTAAGCAATTGTCGATGAGTTGAGAATAAACCTTTCCATCTTATTTTTATTTGAGAAGAGCATCGTTTGCTCTTGCATGACATGACTTAAAGGTGGGAGAACTATAGCTTGACCGAGGAAGTACCACCGCCGCGATCATAATCCGCCATAAAGTATTACGTGTGTTTTGGTTGGAGAGGTGCGGTTGCCGGGTACACTTTGAAGCGAGGCGACCATCTTAGTTCTCAAGAGTAGCAACTAGATACGTAGCTACTAGATACGTTCGAGCTCAGATAGAGTTTTAGTCGTGTTTGTGGTTGTATGTGGATGTCTATGGGCTGCGACTACTTAACATCGGGTGTTTTGCATGCTCTTTTGCTACTCTTCTACCATAAAAAAACTCTTGAGTCGCTTGTAGTCGGAGAAATCTTAACTCTAATTTTCCGTTGCTGGACACCGGTGTGCTCCAATAATGAAACAGATAAGGCCTAATGATGCCTAAGGCCTATAAGGATAACATACCTTGCATATTTTAATATTAGTTTTCTTTTATAAAAATATGCTTTGCATAGGTAGCATATTTTTACTTTTTTACATTTTACTGCATTGACATAAGATACATGAAAAATCTATAATGACTGACTCTTTTTTGAGTCTTAAACAGATACGATATTTGAATAAATTAACCAAAGATACTCCAACCATTTAGTTCTTTGAAATGGAGAGAATACAAAAAAGTTAATTCTCTGAAGCAACGAGAGTTTCCTTCGTAGTAAATAAAGAAATTTCGAGTTTCTCAATCGGCTCCAGACCGCTGCGGAAGCCTAACCGCTGCAATACTTCAAATTCCCGACCAACAAATGGGATCATTACCAAAGTGGCTCTGTCAAGTTGTTTATACTGAATTATTCGTACATATTAAGTTCTCAAAATCTAGATTGGACAATCCAGTTTTACAAGATCCTCATTAAGAATCGAGGCACGTGGCCGGCTGCTTCGACGTCTTTATCTGAACAAAATCAACTTAGTTTTTATCATCCGTGGTTAATAAAATTTGAAATTAAAATTCACTACTCGAAAGGCTGTATGTAAAAACTAGGGTAAATTAACGACTTACTCCGAGTGCGCGCGCATTTTGAAAGTATTCCCGGTGACAGCAGGGCGCCATTTTTGTTTTAAGTGCGTTCCGTTTATTCATAAGCAGTATGTTATTGTAATTTTTAAATATTTTTGCATTGCTTAATTTGATATAAGCTTTAAGTGGTAATATTAGCGAGTTTAATTACTGTGTACGTTATTCTCAGTTTTTGCAATACAATTTTAATTACAGATATGGCAGTCTTATCCGACGTATGGTTGCCGGGTGCTACAAGTGAGGCGACCATATAGATTTACACTAGTAAAAACGCATCTATGTACGACCTCAAATTTTTACTCACACAAGAAACGAAATAGGCTTCAGTCTTATTTGCAATAACCGTTTAATTTCAAATGGCATGTACGATCCTTTGTTATTTTTCCAACATGGGCTGCAGCAACCACTTACATATCTGTAGATCGTCTACACGCTTGTTTTTTTTTTCTAAAATAACCATAACGTTGCATGATTTATTTCATAATTTTTATGCTCTTGGGTTCTATCGGAACTTAGTTGTTTTCTTAATGTTGTTCTTAATAATATTAATGTTCTTAATTGTTATTGACATAGATTTCACCCTTTAACCTTACTTCATTACGTTGTTGATATTGACCATAGACAAACCGTTATTTTTTTACTGGAACGAAATAATAATTTTACTCACACTCCTACATACACAGTAGCGAGTTCAACATCCTATAAACGTGTCCTTGGGTACAAACAATTTCGTAAATCTATAAATGAAGAAAGACGACGCTATGATTAATTAACGATCTAACAGACACTTCATATAACAAGCTCCACCCACGCGCCAACGTTTTTAGATTTTGCAATAAGACAAATTATGGACTCGCTAGCGAGACGAATACTTATTAATAACTATTTGTTACCACAGATACTATCTATTAGAATTTCTAGAATGTAATTCAATTTGTGAATGGATGTTTTAGTTGTCTTTTTTTCATACTAGACTTACTTATTGTAATGATAATATTCAACATTACGGGTTTGACGTTTATTAATGGTTCAGTAATCAATGTCTCAAAATGTAGATCTTAATATTAGCGACATGACAACAGACGGACAAACGCTTTATGTAGATGACAGTGAAGGAATTAATAGTCTAGTATTTATGGTTTGTCTCGTAATGTCAGTCTGACAGATCACAGATAAAACAATACAAAAATTACTATGTCATGGCACAAAGTGAGTCCTTAGAAAAAAATGGTGGGATTTTAAAAGTTCACGAAATATGATAAAGTACTCTATCATCTAAGATCTATATATTAAATCGTCATTTACCTGTACATTACAGCAATCGCATACGTTTATATCCATTATTTTTCCAATAATAGAACATTTCATTCGTTTAAATTTTTGTCATTTTAGATTATGGGTTGAGTTATTGTAATACTATGGATTTTAAAGAAAAAAAGGACGGAAAAGAATTAAAATACTCAACTTATTCCCTACCAGGTTTATTGTACTATATATTACGTATGTTAGAAGAGCAGTAAATGAGTGTGGCCTCTTGATGTTAAGTGGTCACTGCAACCCACAGACACCCACATACATCCTCAAACATCAAGTAACATAAGATATGATTATCACATCTTATGTTATTCGTTGCTACTCCTAAAGATTAAGATGGCGGCTTCCTCGTGGTGAAGTAAGCTGATCGCTTGTACCTGTATCCGGTAACCGCACTTTACATCCAAAGCACAAGTGTTGCCAGTGGCGTGTTGCAAGTGGCGATGCCTTTATAGTCGACCGGTTCTAGCGTCTTTTTTTATGTGAGAAGAGTAGCAAAGAGCATGCAAACCACCTGATGTTAAGTGGTTGCAACCCATAGACATCCACGAACAACCACAAACATGACGGAAATCCTACCTGAGGTCGAAATTAAATGCGTTGCTACTCCCGAGGACTAAGATGGTCACCTTGCTTCAAAGTGTATCCGACAACCGCACCTCCAACCGAAACACAAGTAATGCTTCACGGCGGATTATGAGGGCGGCGGTGGTACCTCCCCGGTCCAACCGAAGTTCTTCCACCTTTCTGCATCTATCAAAATACTATACTATTTAACATAACTTAAGTAGATAGAAGTTAATTTATGTCTATGTAAAAACTATAGTCTATTATTATTTTTCTTTATATCCACCACATTAGTCCCTATATGAAACGCAATATAATATGAGCGGTTGTCGCAAGAAGTTTCGACATCCAAGTACCGTAAGTTTTCCTTTTTTCGTGGGAAAATTTTAACGTTTTCACCACAGGCAACACAATGCATATGTTCTTTATAGATAACCACGTTATTACTGCGTTTTTACCAACCTTTATTACAGTGGAATAAGGTTTAAAATTGTCTTTTATAGTATTTTAGTTCATTCTGTCATTGCTCGTATGATATTAACGGTGTTTAGAGTAATAGCGTTGTGTGGAACGGATTTAAGTGTTACGTGCTTTATAAAGACCTTTCGAAGTTAGTTATGTTTTAAAAAAAATGAAATTATATTTGACTCCAATTTGAATACAAAACAAGTTGAATACAAAAGTATTTTATTTCGTAACAACAATGCATCGCTGTTAACTAACAGCTTAGAAATAAATAAATATTATTATCTATAATAACGTCACCTATTCAGTCCTAGGCCTAAATTAGGCTCAAGAACCTCATGGACTTTGAAAGCAGCGGGACTGGACACGTCTGTAAAATGGCGATAGATGTACACATCAGTAACTTGCGTTCATACGTACCTATGTTTAGAATTTAGATTGCTACATGAAATTTTGTATGATATGCTGTTGATGTATCAATAGATAAATAAATAAATAAATAAAAGCGGCCGTGGTACCTCTAGAGTAGATCTATTGTTATATCACCTGTCAAATTACCACAATTAGACATGGTTGCCACTCATGCCTAGACAGGGTTGCCACTCGAAAATCTTTAGTCCCCAATAAATATCGATCTTTTGTACTACATGACCAGCTCGTTGCCATTTTAGTCTACTTTTGTTTCTTATTCTTTACATATGTACATAAATTACTTATAACTAAATAAGAACTATATACAACAAAAACGTATTAAAGACTAAGGAAGGAGGAGGAAAGAATAAGGAAATAAAAATACTTTACTAGAATAGATAAGAAGACATCTTGAGAGCCAAGTTCGTAAGCTTAGTTCGACTTTAGATTTCGTCGCTTCCAATTCTTTTCTCTAGAAAAATGCGAAGCATATGGCTATGAGTATATTCCCATACAGTGAGCGGAAATTGCGTCAGGTGTGCGTTGCGCCTTACTTTGTATTCAGGATGCCGTGTGCGCTGAGCTTTATGCGTAAGAGACGATAAAATTCGGACAAAGTTGAGTAAACCTGGTATATTTGTTGAGTAATATAACTTCCGTCGGTAATTGTCGATGAAAATTTAAACTGGTTTCAGGCCCTTGAATTGTCATAAAAGTTTTTTTTTAATATTAAATAAAGCACAAACGAGTATACAGACCACCTGACATTGTCTTCATAGCCCATAGAGGACAAAATGAAAATGAAAATCATATTATTTTATTATTATCATTCAAAGTAGGTTTTTTACCGAGCTCTTTGAAAGTCAATAAACTAACACCGATTTGTACGGTGGGTTTTGAAGAAAAGATGGCAAAAAAACTCCACTCTAGTCAATTACATATACTATGAACACTAAGTTACAATGTGAAATCTGTTTATCGACATTCGCCGTGTTGACTAAAGTTGTCCAAGAGAATAAAAATCCCGGCTTTGAAAAAAAACTTTGTTTTAATCCGTCATTAATGATATATAACACATAACACAGTATAGTTTAAGCAATAGTGAGCACTCTCCACTGCCGTGCAAACAATACGAGTAAATTAAACTATAACAAGGGAAATACAAATAGCCCAGTGAGATTGGCTCAATCCCAAATTTATAATTTATATCTTATAAATGTTATCATTTATATTGGTTCTTTATAATATCCATATTGAATAAACGTGTCTGAACTTTACCACATGGACCTGGATTCTCTTTAAATTGTATACGTTAAGCTTTTATCATAATTAGCTTTAAAATGTTCCATATTAAATTTCCTTTTTTATCGTTTATTTCAATTTATTTTTAATTACAATAAAAGTAAAAAAAAGGTTTTTTTTTAACTAAGTAAAAGTGAAACTAAGTTAAGATAAGAAAAAGATAAACGTTCCTCATTTATACATATTGAAAATGAAAAAGAAAAATAAAGATAAACGTAAGTATGTATTTCATATAAAATAGAGACGTTTCAGCATTTCGGGAGTTACGAAGGCCACAGCGCAACTGTGGTGCAACCGCGTATTAATTGCCACACTGGGGATTACGTACAGGGTGTTCTTTTATGTTTAAATTATAAATTCAAGGCAATTTACTTAGATTTATACGCAGCAATGCATCTGTAATCGATTTTAGGTCGGACTGCTTTTCTATGTCGAATAGGTTACAGGGGTACTTAATTAGCAGTCGTTATTTGCTTTCAGGTGGACTGCATGCCCATTTCCCATTAGAGTTTCCTAAAAAAGTACTTAAAATATTTACCGAAAGCAGATTTCAAAGTAAGCTTATGAGAAAGAATGAAGTGACATAAATAGAATTTTTAATCGAAAATCGAAACACAACAATTTTTTTCAGTGAATGAAGTGAAGAATGAATGAATCATTTTATCGAATACAGTACTTCTGTACAATTTTAAACTAATATTATCGCGGAATTTAAACATTTTACTATATACCGGGTACTCACGATTATCATTAATTGTGAGTACCTACATAGTAATGTGCAGCTGTACCACTTGTCATAATCATTACCACATAAAGAAGTACAAACAAGAATCTTAATACCAAGGCTGTATGAGCAAGAAAAATGCAAGTGAAACTGTATGCAAAAACTTAAACACCCTGTACAAGCGAGTACAGTTAGCAGCAACCGTGCGAAAATCTGATAACTTGTTTTATGTATGTATAAGAATATTTTTTCCCAAACAATGGACCCCGCTCTGTACCCATATGGACCGAGAGGTTTTCTTAATTACCTCAGCAATTTACCTTTCTAAATTGTAGAGGTCGTTTCTGTAATCCGATTAAAGATGGGATCCGGGTTAATTGGATTGGCAAATCTTGAGCTTTGGAGATTATTTGCGTTAAAACTAATTATAATAGAAGCCTGACCTAAATAATCTATATATCATATATGTGATAATACTATGCGTCCGCAGGTGTAAATTGATGATACCTTAAACTAATTTAATGTAAGTCTCTGTTCTCATAGAAGTGATGTATTTGTCTTATTTGAGAATAAATTCTTTAAACCTAATCTAAAGGAAGTCTGTGTCTATGCGGCATGGTGGCAAGAACGCTGGTCGTATTCTCGCATTGAATATCGATCAAAATTGTCTGCACGATATATAAACCAGCCCTCTTGCCACCGGCGGAGTCAATCAAGGTTGGGACTAATTATTTGAACAACTTTTTGCACTCGGATTTCAATCCTGTTTCAAATTGGATGTCGATGTCCATAGATTTCAGAGAAACCATTTAACATCAGATAGCCTGCACACTCGTTTTCAACATAAAAATACTCCAATCAGGTCTAAAGTCTGATTTGAGATCATCGTATCGATTGCAAGTCTAACCGGTAACCGCACCCCCTCAATCGTCGGGTCGTACCTCCCCAGTCGAAAGTTCTACCGCCTTTCAAAGTTAGACAGCAATACATTGATGAAGAAACATTGTTTTTTATGTGAGAAGAGTAGCAAACGAGCATACAAAGCACCTGATGTTAAATAGTCGCAGCCCAGAGACAAACACGACTAAAATCCTATCTGAGCTCGTATATAGATAAGTTGTTACGCCTGACGACTAAGATAGTCGCGTCACTCCAAAGTGTAGCCGGCAACCGCACCTCTCCAACCGAAACACAAGCAATGCTTTACGGCTTATTATGAGGGAGGCGGCGGTACGTCCCCGGTTGAACTATAGTGCTCCCACCTTTAAAATGCAAACTTAGTACTATTTTCTTAAATCTTTATGCTTCAAACGTTGCAAAGTTTTCACTCGCCGACTGAGTTTTTCTCTCATGCAACGATAACACCAATTAGCGATTTCAAAATCCCCAATCACTAATCTAAAGGCGCTCGCACAATACCCCAGTCGCCGACACATGACAATGAAACCGTCTAACAAGAAACTTTTTCACACGTTCATTGCAATTTTTGTTGCGCAAAAATGCATATTGCAACATTCGAAGGGCAGAATTGTTCGTAGCATATACCATTACTTGTTGAAACTTGTTTTACCGAATGCCTTTTGTGTTATGAATAATGTCGCCTAATTGGCTTTTTGTTAGCCTGATTAGTTAGGAAACGCTGTTTAGTTATACGTTAATTTGTTAAACGCTCATTCAGTTTGACAAACAATAAATTGGTGTTTTTTGAATAAAACTGAACTTAGGGGAATTAATATGAAGTTTATTTAGGATATATTTATATTATAGTTCAACCGGGGAGGTAAAACCGCCACCCTCATAATACGCCATGAAATAAATTGTGTTTCGGTTGGAGAGGTGCGGTTGCCGGCTACACTTTGAGGCCATCTTAGTCCTCAGGAGTGGCAACGCATCTACATTCGGGCTCGGATAGGATTTCGGTCGTGTTTGTGGTTGTACATGGATGTCTATGGGCTGCGACTACTTAACATCAGGTGGTTTACATGCTCGTTTGCTAGTCTTCTCACATATAAAAGGTAGATAAGAGGCTCATGTCTCTAACTTTGAAAATATGAGTATTAGAAAGAACTGACAGCTCATAGGTACATATAGCTACATCTATCAGCCTTTATGTGTCCACTGCTGGAAAGAGGCCTTTCCTAGATGGCGCCACTCAGGTTGGTTCTGTACCCTCTGCATCCAGCGGTTACCTGCTATCCTTACCAGGAATTCGGTCCACCTGGTAGGAGAACGCCCTGTACTTTTGCTAAGACCTGGTCGTTACTCGAGGTCCTCTTTGCCTCATCGGTTGTCCGTCCCACGAGCGATGTGGCCACTTCAGCTTGCAAATTTTCAGAGCTATGTCGGTACGTGTATCCATGAACCTCCAACTTTGAAAGTCCGGGTTCAAATCTGAAGCAAAACTTTCTCATAATAATACATTTATTATCGCTCCCATTAAAAAGTGTAGTCTATGGGATTTTTCGGAGAAAAATTGCTATCAAATGAAAATAAAATGTAGAGCTGCAGTATATTTACAAAAAGGAATTAATATGTGATCATAATATTAACGAAGAAATTTCGTACAAACGACATCTCATTTTACTAAAACAAAGAAAAATATATATTATGCACTCACAGTAACGGGTAATGACGGCATGACGTAGCGTCGTGTCGTTTGCTACACCTTTGGAGTACCAACGACCACAGCGCTGCAATGGTTGTTTCAATAAAATAAATATATTAAGAAAATAATGTGTCATCCGCTTAGTTATTTAATACAATTTACAAACGGTTAAGGGTCGCTTGAATACGTTTATTTAGAGCGTTTGTCAATTGGGCGCCATTAGCATAGGTCGCGACTTGGCCGCTTTACCTCAACATTTCAGAATCGAGTGAAAAGTAGGTTGGCAGTTAATTAATATTATAATTTAGTTGGTTAGTCTAGTTAAGCAATTAATTTAATTTGTTTCTAGATATAAAATGAAGGTACATCTAAACGTATCTCTTACAATAATGAAAGATAATTTATATAAATTGAAGGTATTCTAAGCGTACATCTTCCAATATTGAAAGCAAGTATTGTGTATGCTATTGAAGCAATGTATTTTATTATTTTTCTAAAATATAAGTAGCGTTAGTGACTCCTTATATCAACAGCTATCTGTGAATGAAAGTACAGTCAAAAACGATCTAGCCATATTGTATTTTACAGGATTTAATCTTTTTGTAGAATACTAATACTTTTTCTAAAAACAAAATATCAGTTAAATTACGTGCAACGGGTTTTTCATATTTTTAATACCTAAGCAAATACAAACTTTAAACACCATTACATCTTTCTAAGGGAAGAATAAAAAAACATTACATTTTAGTTACTTTTTATTGTAGGTTTAGTACAAAGATTGTACAGAGTTTTATACCAACTTCTACACCCTACTTCACCTCTTTGGGGGATGATTTTTAGGAAACAACGTAGCCTATTTCCTTCGCAGTATCTCAAACTATCTCTACTTTAAATGTCATCTCAATCTGCACAACAGTTTAGTTGTGAAAACGAAACGGATAGACAGAGTTAGTTTCATATTTATAATATTAGCAAAAATTTCGTATTTCCATACTATCCAACCACAATCCAACAACAATTTTGGACATCCATGTACAATCAGAAATAAGACTGAAATCTTGTCTGAGCTTGATAGAACATGGGTGCGTTGCTACTCCTGAGGATTAAGATGGTCCTCTCTCTCCAAAGTGTAGCCGGCAACCGCACCTCTCCAACTGAAACATAAATAATGCTTTACGGCGGGTTTTGAGGGCGGCGGTAGTACCTCCGAACTATAATTCTCCCACCCTTCAAATATATAAATATATTTAGTAAGCTTATTTTTGAAGTTAAAACCGCGAGTCAACGCGTACAAGAAACAAAATCTCAAACCGTAAACCATTATTTTATAAACTTTACAACTGATACTACTATTATTGAAAATCTCACAACGTCCAATTTGTACCCAACTCAGGCCTGTACTTCGTCAATTAGTACAACATTACGTCGTGGGTGCGATGAGCCTGTGTTTAATAACCCAACGCTGGTTGAATACCAATGAAGAGAAATGAACTCTGATTAATTTTGCAATGTATGCGAAAATCGAAGGTCAGATCACATGCGTAGAACATAAGGTTGGTCAATTAACCTAATTCTGCCTCCTGACCTTAAGAATGGCAGTAGACATATAGTTTAAATAGAAGTTACCGGCGCTTTGTTTCCGCCGTGACGCATTCCAGACTGGAGAGTTGCATCAAAAATTACAAGCGAGGCGACAATCTTAGACTCAGGTACCGTCCCCTTTATATACCGCCTTCAAGCAGTTTTAGGTTGGGTTGGAAAGGTGTGGTTGTCAGTTAAACTTATAACTCAGGCGACTATCTTAGTCCAAATTACGACCACC